>CAUYLG010055998.1:0-89803 GCA_963573385.1 Cacajao melanocephalus | reverse complement strand
TTAATTTGCAGGTTTTTTTTGTGGGCAACTTGTGTTTTTGATGTTTTTTTTTTTTGTGGATTTGTTAACCCTCGCTAACAAACAATTGCTTTCCCTTCCCCCGTTTTCTTTTTTTGGGGGGGGGGTGGGAACATGTAATATCTATTCTCTTTGCATTTTTCAAGAATACAATATATCATTTCCTAAAGTCACCGTACTGTATAATAGAACTCTTGAACTTATTCCTCACATCCAAATGTAATTATATATTCTTTGAACAACATCTTCCCATCTTCCCCTCTTTTCTAACCATCCCAGCCTCTAGTATCCCCACCCCAATCTCATGTCGAATGAGATCTCCCAATTGTAATCCTCACATGTGGAGGGAGGGAACTGGTAGGAAGTGATTGGATTATGGGAGTGGTTTCCCAATGCTGTTCTTCTGTTAGTGAGGGAGTTCTTATGGGATTTGATAGTTTAAAAAGTGGCAGTTTCCCCTGCTCTCCCTCTCTCCTCCCACCATATAAGAGTACCTTGCTTCCCCTTCACCTTCCACCGTGATTGTAAATTTCCTGAGGCCTCCCTAGCCATGCAGAATTGTGAGTCAATTAAACCTCATTTCTTTATAAATTACTCAGTCTCAGGTAGTATCTTTATAGCAGTGTGAAAACATACTAATGCACCACCATCCTACTCTTTACTTTTATGAGATGAACTTTTTTAGACTCCACATGAGTAAGACCATGCATTATTTGTCTTTTTGTGCCTGGCCTGTTTCACTTAACATACTATCCTCTGGGTTCATCCATGTTGTCACAAATGACAAGATTTTATTCTTTTTTATGGCTGAATTATATACACAAATATTCAACACAATTTTTATCCATCCATTCATTCATTGATGGACGCTTGAGTTTATCTCTTGTCTTTTGTAAATAGTATTGGAATAAACATGAGAGTGTACAAATCTTTTTGACATACTGATTTCATATCCTATGGATATATACTCAGTAGTGGAATTGCTGGATCATGTGGAATATTATTTTTAATATTTTGAGAAAACTCCATACTGTTTTCTTTAATGGCAGTAGTCATATACATTCCTGCCAACAATGTGCAAGGGTTCCCATTTCTCCGTATCCTTGCCAACACTTGTTATCTTTTGTCTTTTTGATAATAGCCATGATATCAGAAGTGGGGTGATATTTCATTGTGGTTTTGATTTGTTTCCCTGATGATTACTGATAAACAGTTTTTCATATACCTGTTGACCATTTGTATATCTCATTTGAAAAATGTTTATTCAGCTTTTATCCATTTTTAAATTGGGTTATTTATTTTCCTGCTATTGATTTTAGTTCCTTATACAGCAATACATAGCTAAAATATGATGATATGTTTTGAAAAATACATTATGTGATTTCATCATATGAACATCATCGAGTGTACTTACACAAACATAGATGGTATAACCTATTGCTCCTAGGTTACAAATCTGTACAGCATTTTATTGTACTGAATACTGTAGGCAATTGTAATACAATGGCAAGTATTTGTGTATCTAAATATAAAAAAAGTACACTAAAAACATGGTATTATAATCTTATGGGACAATGGTTTGTTGCTGACAGAAACATTGTTATGTAGTGCATGACTGATATTTTGTAAATTCCTCATCAGATGTATAGTTTGCAGATATTTTCTCCTATTCTATATGTTGTCTCTTCAGTCTGTTGATTGTTTCCTTTGTTTTGGGGACGGGTTTCCGTTTTTTTTCTTTTTTTTTTTTTTTTTTTTTTTTTTTTTGAGATGGTCTCTCACTCTGTCACCCAGGCTGGAATGCAGTGGTGCTATCTCGGCTCACTGCAACCTCCACCTCCTGGGTTCAGGCGATTCTTCTGCGTCACCCTCCCAAGTAGCTGGGACTACAGGCATGTGCCACTACACCCAGCTAATTTATTTGTATTTTTAGTAGAGATGGTCTCGAACTGCTGACCTTGTGATCCACCCACCTCGGCCTTCCAAAGTGCTGTGATTACAGGCATCAGCCACCGTGCCCGGCCGCGTTTTAGTTTGATGTAGTCCCATTTGTTTATTTTTACTTTTGTTGTCTGTGCTTGTAAGGTCATGTCTAAAAAACCACTGTCCACGCCACTGTCATAGAACTTTTCACCTACAATGTATTCCAGTAGTTTCACAGTTTTGAGTTTTACATTTAAATTTTTAATCTACTTGAGTCAATTTTTATATGTGGTGAGACATACGGATCTGATTTCATTCTTTTGCAAAAGGATACCCAGTTTTCTCAAAACCATTTTTTGAAGAGATTTTTCTTTGATCATTATGTATTTTTAGTATATTTTTCAAAAATCAGTTGGCTGTTTTTGGGGTTTTTGTTTTATTATATTTTTATTGTACTTTAAGTTCTGGGATACATGTGCAGAACATGCAGATTTGTTACGTAGGTATACATATGCCATGACGGTTGGCTGCATCCATTACCCTGTCATCTACATTAGGTATTTCTCCTAATGCTATCCCTCCCCACCCCCGACAGTCCTCAGTGTGTGATGTTCCCCTCCCTGTGTCCATGTGTTCTCCTTGTTCAACTCCCACTTATCAGTGAGAACATGTGGTGTTTGTTTTTTTTCTTGTGTTAGTTTGCTGAGAATGATGGTTTCTAGCTTCATCTATGTCCATGCAAAGAACATGAACTCATCCTTTTTTATGGCTGCATAGTATTCCATGGTGTATATGTGCCACATTTTCTTTATGCAGTCTATCATTGATGGGCATTTTGCTTGGTTCCAAGTCTTTGCTATTGTGAACAGTACTGCAATAAACATATGTATGCATGTGTCTTTATAATAGAACAATTTATAATTCTTTGGGTATATACCCAGTAATGGGATTGCTGGGTCAAATGGTATTTCTATTTCTAGATCCTTGAAGAATCACCACACTGTCTTCCACAATGATTGAACTAATTTACACTCCCGCCAACATTGTAAAAGCATTCTTTTTGTCCAAAATCAGTTGGCTGTTAATGCCTGGATTTATTTCTGGGCCACTCTATTCTGTTCCATTGGGTGATACATCTGTTTTTACACTAGTACAATGCTATTTTGTTTAATATAGCTTTGTAGTATATTTTGAAATCATGTAGTGTGATGCTTCCAGCAGTGTTTTGTTGTTTTTTTTTTTTTTTGCTCAAGATTACTTTGGGTATCCATGGTCTATTGTGGGTCTATACAAATCTTAAGAGTTTTTTTTTTTTTATTTCTATGAAGAATGTCACTGCTATTTGGATAGGAATTGCACTAAATCTGTATGTTGTTTTGAATAATATGATCATTTTTACAACATTTATTCTGTCAATCCATAAAGACAGGATAACTTTTCATTTGTGTTTTCTTCAATTTTTTGATAAATATTTTATATTTTTCAGGGTAGAGATTTTTCACCTCCTTGGTTAAATTTATTCCTATTTTTTGTATCTCTTGCAAATGGGTCATTTATTTGGTTTTACCCCACACGGCTCTGTATTTAAAGTGAGATTTTATAGACAGCGTATAGTTGGGCGTTTTTAAAAAAATCTACTCTGACAATCTCTGTCCTTTAATTGGTGTATTTAGACCATTCATATTTTAAATGATTATTGATACAGTTAGATTCATATCTACCATGTTTGTAACTGTTTGCTATTTCTTTCTCTTGTTTTTGTTGCTTCCTTCTACTCTCTTTCTGCCTTCTCTGGTTCTATAATAATTAAGCATTTTATATGATTCAATTTTTCCTTCTTTTTAGAGTACTAGACTTAATTTTTTTTCCAGTTTTAAGTATATATTCACCATTAATCCAAGTACATGTTTAAATAACATTCTACCACTTCATGTGCATTGCAGGTACCTTTTAATAGGGTATTTCCAACTTCTTTTTCCCATCCCTTATAGCATTTTTATCATTTATTTCACTTATCTATAAGATATAATAATACAAACCATGGCTATTATTGTTTATTTAAACTGTTATTGTTTAGGTCAGCTAAAAATAATGAAAATGGAAGCTTTTATTTTACTTTTGTTTATTCCTTCTCTGATCTTTTTTAATGCAGATCCAAGTTTCTGATTTAGATGGTTTTCCTTCTTCTTGAAGAATATTTTTCTAACACATCTTACAGAACATGCCTATGGAAATGAATTCCCTCAATGTTTGTTTGAGAGAGTTTTAATTTCTCCTTCACTTTTGAAGGATAGCTTTGCTGACATAGAATTCTATAATGGTGGCATTTTTTCTTTTAACACTTTTAAGAATTTCATTACACTCTTTTCTTGCTTACATATTTTCTGATGAGAAGTTGGCTATAATTCTCATTATTGTGTGTTTTTGGTTTTCTGTAGTTTGAATATGATAAACCAAAGAATAGTTTTTTTTTCATCGTTATTTATGCTTCTTGGTGTTCTCTGATCCTCCTGGATGTGTGGTTTGATGTTTGTCATTAATTTTTGCAAAGTTCTTGCCATTTTTCCTTAAATATTTTTTCTGTTATGCTCTCTCTTTTTTCTCCTTCTAATATTTACACACATATTACAACTTTTGAAATTGTTCCACAGTGTATATTCTGATCACCATTACTGTTACAGTATCTTTGATATTTATCATTTTTTATTCTTTCTTAGAGTTTTCATTTCTGTGCTTATGTTACCCAGTTGTTCTTGTATGTTGTCTACTTTTTCCATTAGAGCCCTTAACATGTTAATCATAGGTTTTTTCAATTTCCTATTGATTCCAAAGTCTGTGTTTATATATGGGTCTGGTTCTATTGCTGGCTTTGCCTCTTCTGATTACGCTCTTTCTTACCTTTTGGCACAGTTTGTAACTTCTTATTAAAAGCCATATATGACATAATAGGAATTGAAGAGAAAGGCCTGTAGTGTGAGGTTTTTGTTGATCTGGCTACAAGTTGGGCTGTGTTTATTGTTTGCTGTGGCTATAGTTGCCAGAGGCTTTAAATTCCTCTAGGATTTTCATTTTTATTTTCCTGTGAGTTTCCCAGGAACACCTCCTTAAATAATATTTGTGGTTTGCAGCATTTTCAGCTGTAATCCGGTGTTATTACATTGGAAATCTGTTTCTTTGGTAATAAATTATGGAGGAAGGGTTGTACTTTGTAATCTTTTGATGAAATCTCAGTTTTTTGTTAGGCCTTTCTCCCTAGAATGTGACCTTCACCATGTTTCCTAACTTTTCTCCTCCCCATAGAAGAGTGATTGCAAGACTAAAGGTTTCTAAAGTTGAATAAATACCCTTCTCCTTAGGTGTAATAAAGCTATGGCAAAGTCTTTTCCCTAGAGAATTGCTCTTTGCAATGAAGAAAACTCTGAGTGTATTGCAAAATGGTTACTTTCCCTCTTCCCCTTATTAGAGCCACGAGAGTATTTGGTTTTTGGCTGTGAGAAATTGGTAGGGTTCCTCGAGGTAAAAAATAAATGAAATGTGGGGCTCCTGCTAAGGCCGCAGCCTCCAGGAATTTCCCATCTTCACAGTAGTGTACAGTCGGTCTCCAGCAATTAGTCAAAATCACCATTAAAGTTTTCCTACCAGTTACTGGCCCCAGTAGTTCTGCTCCCAATAGGCTGATCTCAGCTATAACTTTCTGTATTCACTTGTATCTTGAGATTTCAGGGTAGTGGTTTGCCCTGCAACCTCAGTTCTCTAATGGATCTAAGAAAAGTCATTAATTTTCTGTTTGTTATCTTTGGTTATTATTGTGAGGATGGCAGTGACAGCTTCCAAGTTCTTTACATGTCAAACTGACTCTAGAAATCCCCATAGAGTTTTTCATCTTTCCATTGATTGCCACCATGCATTATCTGCCTAGTGACATCATGGGCTCTCAATATAAATTGATCAAATCTAACCAGGCACTATTGATTACTGTAGCATGTAAAGTGTAAGCAGCACCATTATGTAATGCCTCAGTTTCTCCTCTTCAATAAGTGGGGTCAGAATAGGGCATTGTTTTCATTTTCATTGGATCAGATCAACTTGGCCTTTGCCAAAATGATGACACTTATTAACATTTGGTATACATATAACATATAATTCTGCTTGATTGAGTTCTATGTGAGAATGATCAAGGAGAAAAGGGAAAAATGATCTCTACTTGGTATTAAAATAATAATTTCCTTATACTTCCTAGGAAATGGATCACAACAGGAAAGATTTATCTCCTTATCTGGGAAAAAGAAGATTATTCTGTTATTACAAATATAAGAAAGAAAAAAAGAACTGTAAGGCAGTTTCTTTCTTGGAAACATTGATATGTGAATATATTCTACTATACTTTTCACTTTCTGAGTCCAAAAACATTACCAGGTAAATGATATTTAGGCTTTTGTAGTCTGGGCACATAGTTAGAAAACTTTTTTTACACAAGTAAATATTCCACAAAATGTATTTTTATAATTTAAGTATGATACCAGTTGAGAGGATATATTTATCCTAAAAATATCAATGATAGATTCTAATATTCCAGTAGTTAAGTCTTAGGAAATAGTGGTATTACTTGTAATTAAAGTTAATAAGTAGAAAAATATTCAAATGTGAGGTATAGAGTAAGAATTAACAGAAGAGAGAGGAAGGGAAGAAAACAGGGAAAGAGAGAGAGATCACACGTGGAAGTAAAAAGAAGAGAATCTCTAATAATTTGGATGGCTTTTGGAAAATTGTGGATCATAAAGGTTCAAAAATATAAGCTTCCAAAAATAGGAGCTTTAGTCTGGAACATATGAGTATGCTGATAAGGTCACCTAGACATAGAATTCACCTGGAGGCTGGAGGCCAGTACTAGATTATTTCTCATGACTCAGGGAGTAAGTAGAAGTCAAAGACTTAGGAGGGGCTCTAAGCTAAGCCACACAAATGGGACTGCCGATGCAAGTACAAGGAGGCCAGGGCTGGGTGTTGTGGCTCATACCTGTAATCCCAGTACTTTAGGAGGCCAAAGCAGAAGGATCACTTGAGGCCAAGAATTCAAGACCAACCTGAGAAATATAGTGAGACCTTATCTCTATAAAAACACAAAGAATGAGCCCCGGCCATGGTAGCACATGCCTATTGTTCCAGTTGAGAAGGCTGGGGCAGGAGGATGGCTTGAGCCCAGGAGTTCAAGGCTACAGTGAGCCACAATCATGCTGCTGCACTCCAGACTGGGCAATAGTGCAAGACCCCATCCCAAGTGGGGGAAAAGTACAGGAAGCCCTGGAACAGAAGAAGCCATAACCAAACTCAAGTTTGCCTCTGAAATAGTTTTCCTTCCTTTTCCTGAGTGTGGCCAGCCAGCTTGGGAAGGTTGGCCAACTTCATCTCCCATTGCAAAAACTCAAGAGATTGGTGCCAAGCCTCATAAACAAAAAACGGGAATGAATGACTATGAAAATAACCTAAGGGTCGTAGTAAAATCTGATGAGTCTCAATCCTAGGAATTGTGAATTAAAGAGAAGAACAGTAATCTCTGACTTCAGAAATGGTCAATTCAGACAAAGGCAATAGCAACTATGAATGAAAAACTGATACATTATCCATATATAGTCCATTCTTTGATAAGTTTATGAGCCCATGTTGCTGCTTGCTGCCTCAATCTACTTCACTAAATATATGACATGATTTATGAACCTATATATTGGTTCACACACTTCTGCTGCTCAAACTACTATTGGTTATACAGAATAGAGCAATCTGCACAATGCAATCAGAACATGTCAGCCCTGGCATGACTCTTCCATGATTTCCCTTCCCCTTATTATCTGGGCCAGAATTTATTGTTACCTATAAGCTTTTACATGATCTGGCATTAACTACCTCATAGTCTGATCACACACTCATGATTTGTTATGGAAGCAGTGTTCCATAGAACTCTCTGCAATGATGATATTGTTCAATACCTTTAATGTCCAGTACAGTAACCAATTGTCACATGTGACTAAGTTTAGTTAAAATTAAAACTTCAGTTTCTCAGTTGCAATAACAAGATTTCAAACACTCAATAACCATATGTACTAGTGGCTATTGTATTAAACATTGAATAAATAGAGTATTTGCATCAATACAGAATGTTCTATTTGATAGTAATCCTTTAGATAGACTAACCTTGCTTCAGTTATTCAAATGCCCTAAAATTCTTCTCACATAAAAGCTTTTCCAGATGCCTTCTCTCTCTACCTACCTCTTTGCCTAGCTATTTCCTGTTCATTTGGGAAGAGGCTTTAGAACGCAAAGGTTAGATTCCTTTGGATTATCTCCCCTTCACAGTACTTTTAATAATTTAAATTAGTTATTGATTCTTTCTCACTGTATTGTAATCTTATGTCAGAGACTATGTCTGTATACCCATTTCTAGCACATGTGACAACTGGTGAATTGTCATTAAGGGTTTATTTAGTAAAAGAATAAATAAATGGGTAAAAAAGAGATGACTATATGAGATTGGGGATATTTTTCTTAAGAAAATGTTTAAATAAGAGAGTTGAGAAAAAATTAGTTTTGGTAAGAAGCTTAATACTAGTTTATTGTTAGACATTTTATCTTTGAGGTGATGGTGGGCCTGCCTATTTAGCCATTGGAAATGTGGAACTGAATGCCAGGAGAGAAAATTGGGCTGGAAATGTAAAAGACAGTTGCCTAAATACAAGAGTTGAAGGCCTGGGAGTGAGTGAGATCTATGAAATAGTATAGTCAGTGACCAGGTGACAAAATGTGTGCCACCCACCAGATGGGGAGAGAGAAGAGAAAAAATCATTGAATAAACCAAGGAAGGTCAGTCAGTGAGACTAAAGTCCTCTAAAACTATCTAACATCATGGAAGCCAAGGAAGGAGAGTGTCGCCAACAGGGTCATGTGATAGGCCCAGTCCAATCAGAAAAGTTTGTCTTTTAATATCCTGCTAGAGAAAGAAAGGGTTAACCAGGGTTGGACGTATGTGCAATAAACACTGTAGAAGAAAAAAAAAGAGTGCTATGGGTTGAATGTGGTTTCTTCTCCAAAATTCATGTTGAAACCTAATCACCAAGTGATGGTGTTGGAAGGTGGCTGAGTCATGAGGGCACCTCCCTCATGAATAGACTAAGGCCTTATAAAAAGGGCTTGCAGGAGTGGGTTCACTCTCTTCCATTCTTCTGCTATGTGAGGACAGAGTTCACCCCATATTCCCCTTCCACCTTCTCCCATGTGAGTATGCAGCAAGAAGGCCCTCACCAGACACCTTGACCTTCTACTTCCCAGCCTCTAGACTGTGAGGAATAAATTTATAATGTTTATAAATTACTCAGCTCAAGCAGACTAAGACAGGGAACAAAGCAGCCTATGCATGAAGCCTTAATCTAAGCAGGAGATCCTGGAGCCAGGTTGGTTAGCTGTCATTCTATTCACACAGGCAGGAATAGATAGGCTTCCTGGGGTGGAGGATTTAGTGACCAGGGAGGGTGATTTGAATAAATGTGCATAAGGCATTGGGAAGTGCGATATATGTTTTACAGGTCTGGTTCTCCAAGAAACAGACTGTAAGACTCTGATATTTGTGCATAGAAAGTATTATTATAAAGTGTTCTTGGGATCAGCACCTGCGATGCAACAAGGGAAGCAGGACTGACCAAAGCGAAAGGCTGGACTGTGATGAAGGGAATTATAACAGTGGCTTCAGCCAATCCTATAAGAAGCTCTGAAACTGAGAGGACCCTTCAGAAATGTTACTATCCTTCCTTTTTTTTTTTTAATTGCATTTTAGGTTTTGGGGTACATGTGAAGAACATGTAAGATTGTTGCATAGGTACACACATGGCAGTGTGGTTTGCTGCCTTCCTCACCATCACCTATATCTGGCATTTCTCCCCATGTTATCCCTCCCCAACTACCCTTACCCCTGCTGTCTCTCCCCTATTTCCCCCCCACAGACCTCAGTGTGTGATGCTCCCCTCCTTTTTAAAAATTGTGTAGATGGGGCAACTCCTTATTTTATAGATTTGTAGAGATGGAGCAATTAGCCATTTCCACAACTGCCACCCCTTCAACCTTCTTGTTCCTGATAACTTTATCTTCCTGACCTCTTTAATTTTGGCATCCCATCATTCTCACTTCTGTCAGGGAACTTAGTTCTATAACATCAGTTCAGGCATAGAGAGGGCAGCCACCACTGATGTTTTAAAGGTGCTAGTGCCTGTTTCATAAGCTTATTTCTTATTGCTTTTGTAAATGGAGTGTACTCCAGGCTCTTGTTCAGAAGATATTTGACTGCTGTTTTTTTATGGCCTATATTATATATCTACCCTAGCATGCTCCTTTCTCTGAGTTTTTTGATCCCTTCTCCCACTGTCTGCCCCAGAAGTTCTGGCATTTCTAATTCACTTATTGTGGTCTGACACTTTACTCCATGTTGCCAAGAGCAATCCCAGGAATGTGTCAGCACTGTCTCCCAGAATCCTTGTCAGGATGTGCATCTTGTATCATAAGGAAGTGCTTCTATATCCATATTGATAAACATTCCACTATCTAACTTTATTTCTCTCTTGATCTAGCACATTCAGGATACAGTACCATAAGTACTTCTCAACTCCTACTGATACGTGTTGGCAAGGCCCTATCACTCCTTCAGAATACAGTCCCTGTTCTCTGTAAACAGGCCCAGCACTACTCTGGCTGGGTTATATTATGACTTAACCATAATTATTATTGATCAGGTGGTCAGAAAGAAAGGTGAGGTTATTTCTTATGAGAATATTGCATCTGTCTTCAGATGAGAAGCCCTAGCTTTTAACACAGAGGAGTGAGCCACTTTGGCTCAGAGAGTTCAAGGTAATCTGGAGATTTAATCTTTCTGAATGCATAGACTCACATATTCTTATCCCATGTCTCAAGGTTCTAAGCCTTCTCAAATCAAGTCCCGATCTTGGGGTAGCATGGTTGCTGAAGTTGAGAATTAAACTAACTAAAATTTTTACTGCTATTAGAATTAAGACCTGCGTCTGAATCTCATCTCTTTTCTGCTTTCCAGCTGCAGGAGATGAGGCTCTTTTTTACATGCTGCTATCTTAGTCTGTTTTGTTCTGCTATAACAAAATGACTGAGATTGGATAACTTATAAAAAACAGAAACATATTTTCTCATAGTTCTGGAGGGTTGTCCAAGATCAAGGTGCTTGTAGGTTTGATTGTCTGGTGAGGGCTTCTTTCTGCTTTTAAAATGGTGCCTTATTGCTGCATCCTACAGAAGAGAGGAATGTTGTGTCTTTACAGGGAAAAGGTGGAGGGGAAGGACAAGCTAACTGAATGTTGGGTGAAGCTTCTTTTCTTTGAACTTGGATCCCATTAAGGAGGATAAAATCCTCATGGCTAATCACCTCATAAAGGCCCACCTCTTAATACTATCACACTGTCAACACCTGAATGTCAGAAAGAACACATTCAAACTATATCAGCTGCCAAGGAGGCCCTTTGACTTTTACACCTAGACATGAATTGGTGATTAATCACCCTAAGTCATAAGCAAAGTCCTGTGTTGGTGTCCTATCCCGGCTCACGACCAATACAAATTCTAACAATTGTATTATTGCTAAATGGCAGGGGCTATACATATTCTACCTACAATTAGTAATAGGCTCTTCATTGTCAGCTGGCCAGGGGGTGATTCAACTCCACAATTCCATTTTTGAGTCATTTTATTGGATGATTTATGGTAGAAATTGTTGAAGTTCAGGTTCCCTGGGAAACATATTCTGAAACTCTATGATTAGCATGCAGGAGGTTTACTGTGGTATACTTTAGAGAACACCTGTGAGGGAGAAAGAAAGTATGAATTGGGCAGTAAGAAAATGTAGCTGCCACACAGCTGCAACTGTAAACCACCAATTGCACAGGGACCACTAAGGTTAAGATACCCTCTTCCTTATACCAAATAAGAGGGCTGATTCTTTGTACTTTTGCAATATTAGCCAGTCATTGAACAAGAAGCCTTCTTCCCAGAAGGGAATATAAGGCAAGAGTGGTTTCTTAGTCTCAGGACACAGCTATGATTTGGGATCAGCCAAACTCTTGGCCTCAGTGGTGATATGTACTTCAGTTCTGAAGGGGGATCTCAATGAAATATGACAACATCCACTACAGTATAGATTCCATTGGAAAAATCAGAAGGTACTGCATGCAAGATTTCTGAAGTAGAGCTGACTGAAAAATATAAAGTTGAGTTTGGGATTGAGGAAAACATGCAGAAAGTTAAGTCTTGAAGGAAATGGAGATAATATGTTGCCATGGATGTCAAAATTCCCAAGGACCTCATGAGACTAGCGATTTCATGACTCTATGAGTTTGTAATTCTATTATGCTCATCTATATCTTGCAGGAGGATTATTATTTTTATACTATACTCACTGCTTATGTTGTAGTACTGTAACAGAGAAGGGATAAAATATATAACGTAAACATTACATGAATGAAATATATTTTGATGTAGAATAAAATGATGTGTTATTTTCAATGTCAACTGCATAGAATGTGCCTACCTATCAATAACCACATGCCAACTTTTGAATCAGTATCTGTGGCCAAGGCAATGCTATACACTATGATGAGAAAAAAGAAAATTCACAGCATGGCTTAAGCAACTAAGTCCCAATCCTGAAACTGGGATCAACCCCAAAGCCACATATTTATAGGGGTAAAATAGACGTAGATGCAAGCACCATTTGATGTAAATAAGAAGTAAGATAAATGGCAACTTTTTAAGTTTTTATTTTGAAATATTTACAGACCCACAGACAACTGCAAAAATGGTAGAGTCCAATGTACCATCACTCAGTTCCTCTCAGTGGTGACATTTTATATAACTGGAGTGGAATATTAAAACCTGGAGGGAATTAACTTTGGTACAATTCTGTTAACTAGACCCATTCCATTTGCATTATTTATTTATTTATTTATTTATTTTGAGATGGAGTCTCACTCTGTCTCCCAGGCTGGAGTGCAGTAATATGATCTTGGCTCACTGCAACCTCTGTCTCCTGGGTTCAGGTGACCTCCTACCTCAGCCTCCTGAATAGCTGGGATTACAGTGCCTGCCACTCTCATATATTGCTGCTGGAAATGTAAAATGTTACAGCCACTTCAGAAAATTGCTTGGTAGTTTCTTATAGAAACAGCTATTTGTTGTATTTTAGTGAAGATGGGGTTTCACCATGTTGGCCTGGCTGGTCTTGAGCTCCTGACCTCAGGTGATCCATCTGCCTTGGCCTCCCAAAGTACTAGGATTACAGGTGTGAGCCATGGCACCCAGCCCCATTTGCATTATTTTTTAAACATAGATTCGTGTATGTGTGAGGGTGCAGTGAAAGGCTGTAGTTCTAGCAATTATATCTCATGTTTAGATTCAGGTAATCACTACCTGCTGTTTCATCAGTATAAAGAAACCACCTCATGCTCATGCTTTATATTCACACCTTTATATTCACACCCATTATGTTAACTCATCCCTATCCCCTAGCGACCACTAATCTATTCTCCACCTCTATAACTGTATCATTTAGAGAATGTTATATAAGTGAAAATATATAGCATGTGACTTTTTGCTCTCATCTTTTTTAACTCCACATAATTCTTTTAAGATTCATCTGAGTTGTTGCATGTATTAACAGTTCGTTATTTTGTATTGCTTAGAAACATTTCATAGGTATGCCAATTCCAGGATTTCTTTAACCATTTAGCCACAGATGTCTGACATTTGGTTTGTTTCCATTTATTTGCTATTACTAATACATCTGCTACAACACATATGTGTATAGCTTTTTGTGTCAACATGTGTTTCATTTCTCTGGGAGTAGTGCTCAATAATGTGACTGCTGGGTCACATAGTAAGTGCAAGTTTAATTCTATAAGAAACTACCAAACAATTTTCTAAAGTGGCTATAACCTTTTACATTGTCACCAGCAATATATGACAGACTTATTTTCTCTGTATTCTTGCCAATATTTGCTATTATCACTATTTAAATTTTAGTTCTAATAGGTATGTAGTGATCTCTCATTGTGGCTTTAATTTGCATTTCTCTAATGACTAATGAGGTCGATAAATAATCAGTTTTTTTCTTCTTTTTCTTTTTTCTTTCTCAAGCCTATGGTCAACCAGGAGATAAATGATCAGCTTTGATTCAAATAAATTGGCTAGGTTAATATTTTTGATTTTCCTGAACATATCTTTTCAATATATGATACTCTTATTTCATAAAGGAATTTTTAAACTCTGTAAAATACTGACTGCCATATATTGTTTACTACCTTTTTGTACTTTAGAATGTTGGAGATCGCTAGTTTCTTAAAGATTACTTAGTGGTGCAAGCTGTAATTTTACGTAGTAAGAAACTGAGGCCTAGGAATATTAAATAATTTGTTCAAGATTACATCATCAGAGCTGGAACCAGAATCTAGACAACCAGTTTCTTGGTTCAGCACCCTTTTTTGATACTATTGTGTCTTGTGAAACTGTGTACCCACACATGTATGTGTGATTGATGAATGGTTTTAGGTTTAGTACTTTGTTAGCACCTTGGCCTTCCAGTACCATTAATTGGGGTAATAATAAAATATCACATATCATTATTTAAACTTACACAGCATTGAAAGTTCTATCTAGCTGGATCCTGGGGGACATGTAAAGTTAAGGGACTGGGGACATATAAAGTTAAGGGTGACCAGGGATAAAAAGGACAGATGCAAAATTAAGTCAGTGGAAAGGTGAGTGGAGCTTTGAACTGCTCAGTTTTGAGATGGAGAGTAGTATAGAGAAGTAAATCCAGGGAAAAGAGAATACCTTTAGGAATGGATACTCCTATGAGGTAATAAACTGGAAAGAATTTAACTGCTTGATAGCTTTTCCTTGAACTAAAAATAAGGTCAATTTAACTGCTTTATAGCTTTTCCTAGAACTAAAATATGGTTACATGTAGCATTTCATTTAAATTCCTTCCCTTATATTTTGTAATTTGCTTTGGTTCCTACTATATTTTTGAAAAAGTCTGATATATTCGCTGCTATGGTGCAGATGTTTGAATGCCCTCCAGATGTATATGTTGAAACCCAATCTCCGATGTGATAATGTGAAGATGTGAAGTCTTTAGGAGGTATGTCATGAAGACAGAGCTCTCAAGAATGAGCTTGGTGCCCTTATAAAAGAGGACTGAGGGAGTTTGCTCTTTCTGTTATGTGAGGATGCAACAAGATGACACCTTCAATGAACCAAAGATGATTTTCACCAGACACCAATTCTCCTGTCACTTTGATCTTGGAGTTCTCAGTCTTCAGAACTGTCAGAAATGAATTTCTGTTGTTTATAAGCTACCTAGTCTATGATACTTTGTTATTGCAGCCCAAATTGACTAAGACACTCACCTTGATAAAGTCTGAGATACTCTCCTAATTCTTTGTGAAGAAGGTGCCAAGAAATAATAGTCAAGACCAGGTGAAAATGGCCTTATCTTTCTTACCCCTTCACTATAATCGTTCTGAAGCACCATCAACCAGGATGCTGAGGGTCTGTAATCTCTAAGTTCCAGTTGACCTTGAGGAAATTGTGCAGTTGGACATGACAGAGCAAAGATAAAGATGCCCAGAGAAGTAGCAGAAAGCAGGTAGCCCAACTGACAGAATACATGAGACAGCACACTCTGCTTGCTTTTTATTCTCTCTTCAAAAATACTAGAGGGAGAAAACCACACGAATGGGGAGAAATTGGATTTTATATCACTAAAGAAGGAATTATGTAATATCAGCTGAATATGAAGATAAGTAAAACTAAAATCAGACTAAAACAGAAAAAATAAGGTATCAGTGAATTGCAGGTATCCAATTTATTAAAGAGTTGTAGAAAGTAATGGTACTTGTATTCAATAAAGGGATATTTGAATTGGTGACTTTTGGAAATGCTATAGTTTATATCAGAGTCTAGAGAGTGGCCATGAAAATGGATGCTGAATGGAGTAGATGTGAGAAAATGGAGATATGCAGAAATTAAGATATTAGATGGATCATCTATGGGGATGTTGAAATATTTCCCATGAGAGTTTATCTTTGGGTAGAAAGAAAGACTGTGAACCAAAGTCTTTGGTAAATGAGATTAGGGGGTGGTAGAACAAGTCTAAAAAGGAGAAAGGGGTATATGCAACAAAGTAGAAGACATTATACAAATTGGAAGAGGAATAATAATCTGAAAGCTGGGACCAAGGAAAATACTGGCTCTATCTCCTGATGCTGTGGAACAGAAGATGAGAAAGGGCAATGATCTACACCAGTCATGCTAATATAATAGAACTCCAAAGAATGTTGATAATGCATGCCCATTGTTAGAAGAAGAAAATATGATAATGCATCTCAAACATTTAACACCAGCCAGGAACATTAATAGGCTCAGTTCATGTTACGACTTCTTTGTAAAAGCTGGGACTATTTAACGGAAATATAACTGTTTCCATTTTACAGCTAAGAAAATTCAAACTCAGGAAGATTAAGTGACTTGCTCAAGTCTGTAGGCCTGATTAGTGCCTGAATAAGGAGCCAAGTCCCTGTATTCTTCTATCTGGTTTCCTCTTTGCCTGCAGAGGCTGTGCCACTATGGATAGAAAGGAGTTTTGTCTAGGGCTTCTTTGTGTGGGATTGGATTGCCCATCTCAAAGTAGAGAGTGGAAAAGATGAAAATAGTCAAAAAATCTTCCCAAGAAACAGTCTCATGGTTTCAAATTAGAGCATTCTAGGAAGGAGTGTTTATTTAAATCTGATTTTTAAGTATCTCTGTTTAAATCAAATATCTTAATAAAAATGTAATTAACAAATATCAAATCCAGCCAATGTGTTTTCCAACCTATTAAAAACCTGTGCTTATGAAATCTAGCCTTTGAAATTCTTATCCAAATCCACTTCCTAAGTGGAAAATCGATGTTTTAACTTTTTAGGTGGTAAAGGTAACATTTCTTTTAAAGTCAGTTTAATATGTCATACTCTCAGGCAAAGATCCATCATAACTGTAGGAGAATCTTACTCAAAAGCTGGACTAGGGAGAATGAGCTCAAGACTTTGGCACTTCAGCTGGGCTGAGTGGCTCACCCTGTAATCCCAGTACTTTGGGAGGCCAAGGTGGAAGGATCCCTTGAGGCCAGGAGTTACAGACTAGCCTTGGCAACATAGCAAGATCCCATCTCAATACATACATACATACATAAGTACATAAAAAGACTTTGGCACTTCAGTCCATCCAGTATTAACTTGCAGAAGATACTTGCAGAAGAATAAAGCCAATAAATTATTAATGTATCTACAATGGAGACTCTTCATATCAGATAAAATCAAAATAAGTAACTCAGAAGAAATTACTGAATGCAAAAAAGGAAATTGAAATAGACTGTAGAGAAATTATTCTAAAACAGTGCCAATTAAGAATGTTAAGTTTGACTAATATAGAAGGTGATCAGTCTCAGAAGAATGCAAAGAGGACATAAACTCTGATTTTGAATCAGGAGACAAGTATGGAAAAAAAAATACCTCAAAGTAAAAATAGCTAAGTATGTTAATTACTTGGAGGAAGTATATCCATGGTTGGTATGACCCACCAGAAAAGAACAGAATTATGTCGCTTCTTCTAGGTCCAAGGACAAAAACATTCTCACACATTGAATTCCTCATGAAATAAATGACAATGGTGGAACCCTACCAAAAATCAGATTAAAATAGGTATTTGGCTGAATTTGAGCCAAAATATGATATCTACTTTCAGCCAAATACTTTCAGTAAAATCTCTTGAGAGCCAAATGTTCTTTGATGCCAAAAGACTATATTTTTGCAAATTACTATAACTGTATATAAATAGGGTGGCCAAATAATCTATCATACAAACTGGACACTTTTAACTGAAAGGAGGTGCTGCTGATAATTAATGCCAGTACAACAGGGGCAAACGCAGATGGTCCCGGACAAATCAGGACATATGATTACCTTATATATGAACCATTATTGTGTAATAGATTATAGTAGTGCTAACAAAAGAGTGCTGAAAAAACATAGGTGGATGTGAATAATAACTTAAGTCAAAATTCTAGGATTTGAATTCATTGGTTAGCCATGATTGCATCTCATTAGGTGTTGAAGATATTCCAAAATCATTTCTTTCAAAAGTTTCTAGAAATTAAAAACAATTGTAGCTTGTGTGTACAAAATCTTGAAACCACAAATGTGTTACTGGCTTATTTTTTGGAGTAGAAATTAATTAGTACGATGTTCTTAGCTCTTATGTGAACATGCACATGTGCATAGATTTCTGCTGATAATACATTAATGGAATCCTTACTTAATCCTTACTTTTCCCTTCATCAAGAGAGCTACAAAGGCCCTTTCAGCCTTCAGGTCAATGTTTGATAGAAGGAATTTTGAAAAAAAAAAAAAAAAGACACTGCTTTTTTTAAACTTTAGGGGAAAAAATTTTTGGCTAGACAAAATCAATTAAATTAAATTCAAACATATTTCTCCTTTTGAAAGTTTTTCTGCTGCTGATGATAGTGATGATGAGGATGACAAAATAATGATGAAATGCTCTTGGTGTAACCACCTGTTTTCTTCTCACAACAAACACCCAAATTCCCCATCTCACTATATGGAACCACCACCCACTGATTTACTCCTCAGACCAAACAAGGAATCATAACTGATCTTCTCTTCAGACACCCCATGACTCATCAGTCAACAGATCTCCAGGTTCTATTTGCAAAGCACGTCTTGCATGCGTCCACTTTTCTCCATTCATATCACACTACACTAGCCCAAGCCACTTTAATTTCTCCTAACCAGAGTTCCTGTTCCTGCATTCCTTTGTTTCCACACTTTTCCTGCCACCCACAGAAGGAATAATCTTTTCAAAAATGCAAAGCATATTGTTTAACTTCTTACTTAAGCTCTTCAGTGGCTTCCCATTGCACAAAAATAAAATATCACTCCTTGACCTGGCTGATCAGGCCCTCTGTGAACTCATCTGCCATTTTCTCTTTCCTTCACAGTGGTCCTGCCTCACTGGCCTACTTGCTGTTCCTCCAGAACTCTGCTCTTTCCTAACTCAGGGTTTTGTCTTTAGCACTTTTCTCTGCTTGTTACACTCAGTGTTGAGCTCTTCTTAGGCTAGTTCCTTTTTATCCTTCAAATCTCTGCTCTACAGGACCCTTTGTTAAGATTTCCATGGCTACCTATTTTCCCAACAGTTAGGCTCTATTATATCTGGTAAGTTATTTTCTAGAGTAATTATTATACACTAACTGTTCTTGTGTGTTTATCTATTTATGTTTATTTTCTCCAATTGCATCTAGAGCAAGGGTCAACAAACTTTTTTCTATAAAGAGGCAGATTGTAAATATTTTAGGCTTTGTGAGACATATGGTCTCTGTTGCATCTGCTCAACTCTACCCCTATAGCGTGAGAGCAGCCATCCACAATACATAAAACAATGGATGTGGCTGTGCTACAATAGAACGTTATTTACAAAAAACAAAACAAACAGTCATTTGGCTGCATTTGGCTCATGGGTCATAGTTTGTTAATCCTCAGTAGGGCCCTTATATGCTTTTTTCCCTACCATATCTTTAGCACCTCACACAAAGCAGGTACTTGGGAAATACTAAAAGAATGAATGAAAGGAGTTCCTTCTATTTTCCAGGCACTACCCATATATTCACAACCTTTCATCCCTATCAAATCCCTGGAAGCTAATCATTTTTATTTTCATGTTATAGAAAGTCTAAAATAAGGCTCAGAAAAGTTTACGAATTCATCCAAACTTACACAGCTATTGCCGTAACAAAGTACCCCACATTATGTGGCTTAAAACAACAGAAATATATCCCCTTACAGTTGTGGAGGATATTGAGTCCAAAATCAATATGTCAGCAGGGTCGTGCTCTCTCCAAAGTCTCTAGAGGAGAATCATTCCTTGCCCCTTCTAGCTTCTGGTGGCTCCTGCCATTCCTAAGCTTGTGACAGTGTCTGCCGGTGTCTCCACATGGCCTTCTTTCCTCAGTGTCTCTCTGGTCCTTCACATGTGGCCTTCTCTGTGTTTCTGTGTGTTCTTTTCTTTTATAAGAATGCCAGTCATTGGATTCAGTACCCATCCTAATCCAATATGACTACATTTTAACTATTTTTAATCTGTAGGGTCACATTCTGAGTTTCTGGATGAACATGATTTTGTAGAAGGGATAGTTTTCACTCTGCTACAACTATAAAATGGTAGTGTGATGATTTGAATCTGACATCATTTCAATAATTTTTCATTCTGAAGTTATAACCTCAGCTATTAAGTTAAATTAAAGTTAAAAGTGATGTCAAATTTAGTTATTTTGAGAAAAGATGATGTGAGAGCATCAGTGGAAAGAAGAGTTAAAAACCTACCTTTTAGGAGCTTTGTGTATGTCATAATTTCTGACTAATATCCTAAATATAATGTTACTGCTGATTTTAAGGACATTTGATACATATTTTATGACTAGAGATTTAAGATGTTTCTACAGATATTGTTGGTTGAACAAGGAGTCTCACATCCAAAATTTCCTGTTTTTTTTGATTAACATCTCTGCATACCAGGCCTGTAACTCAGGGTTTTTCCCAAAGCTTGTTTAAATCATGTGTCTTCCATCAGGGAAGAACATAGTTCTACGGTCTAATTCATTTGGGAAATGCCAAGCCAAACCAGGTAAGACAGATTGCTTTATTGCAGTATATAATTTCTTGTTAGCATTGTTTTCATTTATTAGGGAGTCTTGTGAATTTCTAAGAGAGAGGTATTGTGAACGTTTTTCCACATTGAGCACTTTCAGGAACTAATCTGTGCTACACACTTTGGCACACCTACTTTGGGTATTTTCTGACTTAACTAAGTGCAGACAAGTTCTCTTTTTCTGGAGGTAAATTTGTTAAGACACTTCTCTTGGGTTTTAGAAACTGGTTTTTAATCCCTCTATAATGGATGAGATTCCTGATAGAAGAGGAAACACTGATGGGCTGCACTAAGGCACTACTAATTTATTGGTCAACTCATTTACTCGTTCATATATTTCACAGAGACACATGGAGCCCAGGGAAGTAACTATAAACATAAAGATGATTAAGAAATAGATTTCTCTTCATTAAGTTATCCAGATAATACACATCGATCACTATTTCCCACAGTAGTTTTAATAAATGGAAACCACATGTTATAGACTAAATTGTATTCCTTTCAAAGTCACGTCTGAGTCCTATCTACTAGTACCTTATCATGTGACTGCATTTGGAAATAGGTCCACATTAAAGAGGTAAGTAAGGTTAAATGAGGTTATAAATGAGGGTTCCTAATCCAATACAATTAGTGCCCTTATAAGTAGAGGGAGTGACACCAGGGATGCCTGTGCATAGATAAAAGGCCATGGGAGGACACAGCAAGAAGGTGGCCACAATAAGCCTAACTAAGTAAGAGAGAGGCCTCAGGAGAAATTACACCTGTTGACACCTTGATCTTGGATTTCTGGCCCCCAGAACTTGGAGAGAATAAAAATTTCTGTTATTTAAGCCACCTGGTCTGTGGTATTTTGTAATGACAACTGGAGCAAATTAAAGCACCCCTGTTAATTGTTCATTAGGTCCTTGCCTTCAGGAGCTTTCCTCAGCTAGTTGTAATACCTACCAAGCCTTTATAATTCCTTTATTTGTATTTTAGAAGAATTTTATCAGAACCAACTAGATTGTAAACCTCTTGAGAACAAGGCCTTTGTCCATTGTATCATTGCATTTTCACACTGACTAACAGAGAGCAAACAGTAGTAGAACAAATACATCATCTACATTCTACTCTCATCTGTACATTAGTGATTGAGAGATGACCTAATAAATCTCTTGGAGAGAGCAAGAAATAAGAAAAAGAGAACTACACAGTGTTAAACCCATAGTTAGAAGCTTCAAATGTCTTCTTATTTAATACTTTTCTTCTATTTTGAGATAAATATCTTTATCCCATTTTGCAGATGAAGAAACAGAATTCAGAGAGGGATCATAAAATCATAAAATGCCATCAATTGCTTAATTATAGGAAAGAGGAAATCTGGCTATACAGCAGAACTAATCAAAAATAACTGAAAATTTTAGTGGACTACATGTTTATTTCAGTGAGATCCTTATAAGTGATACAGCCATCAAAAAGTTAGAGTAATGTTAAGTTGTGCAAATAAAAATAATGACTATACAGCATTATTGGTCACTTACTGTCAGGCACTGTTCTTGATTACACATATTCAAATAGTCGTGTATACACAGAAGCAACTCCTGCATTTTATGGGAAAACAACTAAAGTCTTCAGTTCCTTAAACTTAAAGATTTTAAGATTAATAATATCATCATCATAGTCATTTTCTTCTCCATTAATAAAATTAGGCTTGGAGGAAAAAAAATGAGTGCTGACTTCCTTCTGGAGCTATTCTGAACAGCAAAATAAACTATCATCAGGTGAATAGACGACCTACAGAATGAGATGAAATTTTTGCAATTTATCCATGTGAAAAAGTTTAAAATCCATAATCTACAAGGAACTTAAATAAATTTACAAGAAAAACAACAACCCCATTAAAAAGTGGGCAAAGGATATGAATAGACACTTCCTAAAAGAAGACATTTATGGAGCCAACAAACATATGAAAAAGAGTTCAACATTACTTATCGTTAGAGAAATGCAAATCAAAATCACAGTGAGATACCATCTCACACAGTCAGAATGGCTATTACTAAAAGTCAAGAAACAACAAATGCTGGTGAGGCTGTGGAGAAATAGGAACGCTTTTGCACTAGGGTGGAAATGTAAATTAATTCAACCATTGTGGAAGACAGTGTGGCGAGTCCTCAAAGACCTAGAACAAGAAATACCATTTGACCCAGCAATCCCATCACTCGGTATATACCCAAAGGAATAGAAATCATTCTATTATAAAGATACATGCATATGTATGTTCATTGCAGCACTAGTCACAATAGCAAAGACATAGAATCAACCCAAATGCCCATCAACGATAGACTGGGTAAAGAAAATGTGGTACATATACACTATGGAATACCACGTAGCTATAAAAAATAATGAGATCATGTCCTTTTCAGGGACATGGATGGAGCTGGAAGCCATTACCCTCAGCAAACTAAACCAAACACTTCATGTTCTCATATATAAATGGGAGATGAACAATGAAAACACATGGACACAGGGAGAGGAACAATACACACTGGGGCCTGTGGGGTGGGGTCTGGGGCAAGGAGAGCATCAGGACAAATAGCTAATGAATGTGGGGCTTAATACCTAGGCAATGGTTTGATAGGTGCAGCAAACCACCATGGCACATGTTTACCTATGGAACAAACCTGCACATCCTGCACATATATCCCAGAACTTAAAATTAAATTAAGTTAAAAAAAAAAGAATAGTCTCGGAGAGAAACATATAAATTCTCTCATCATCATTACAAAGGAGTCTTCACTAGGAAATTGTTGTTCAATTTGAACCCTTTTCTATATTGATTCCTTTATAATTATGTTAAGAAAATTCAGTCTACACATTTCAAAGCTGATAACATTACCTATTTTGAAAGGATTCCCTATTTATTTTGCCTTTATCAGCAAGAGAAGCTCATCCTTAATGCCTACCATTGGGCTAGGCATTAGCAGAAGCTCCTTAAATACAATAGGATATAGTTGAGTGTTTTTTAAATCTGGGATCAGTGTTTCTTGAGAAGTACCTACAGAGATACTATGAACTACATGTGAGTTAGTATGATGATAGCAAGCATCATTAGAGGAATTAGAGTAGATAACACGTGTGCATGCACCAGAGAGGTGCAGTTATATGATGTGATGGAGCTACCCAGAACCAAAAATGACAAATTAGAGTTACCGTGTTGTGGGGCATCTTGAAACACTACAGAACAGTCCTAGTGAGGACTGGTCAAGAAAGACGCTGCACTGATGAGTACAATGAACCCAGAGAACCTAGCCTGTTGGAAGATGTGTGTGTGTGTGTGTGTGTGTGTGTGTGTGTGTGTGTGTGAGAAAAAGCATCCAAAAAAATCACATTGTTGTGGCTGTGAACACTTAACTAGTAAATAAGAAAGACATGGTGGCAGGAAGGAAAAAATAAAGGTATCCAGAGGGTGTTCCATTCTGCCGTTCAGAACATTGTGGTTGCTTAAATAATATTAATGCCCTATGAAGATGGTAGCGAGGATGATGATGATTAATGCAACCCATGGAAAATAGGGCTGGGGAGGATGACATGGGCGAGGGACCAGGAGAGGGAGGATGACTCACGGGTAAGGGGTACCTGGGGATAGAGCGAGGTGCTGTGCACGTTGGCGCTTGTGGGGGGAGCGGCCGGGGCACGCGTGGCTTGGACCCCGGGAGTGGGCGGGTGGGTGCCCGTGGGCGGAGCGGCTCCGGGACTGAGTGGCTGGCAGCTATGTCTGCGAGAGCAGCGGCATCACCCTGTATGGAAGCCTCCGAGACTCCGCCTAACTGAACCCAAACTCTCCCTCTCCCTCCCGCAGCCCCAAACTGGAGGCAGCCGAGCCTGGGAGCAGCCTCCGCGGCGGCAGCGGCAGCGGCAGCCCCAGCCCTAGCCCCAGCCCCGCCCCCGCCCCGCGCCCCGCCGGAGACGCCCGGATCGGCGGAGCCTGGCGCGAGCCCTCGCCCCCTCGCCGCGCCTGCCGCGCCTCCGCCTTCCCGCCCCCGCCGGCCGAGGCTGGGCTGCGGGAGGCGGCCGGGCGGCCCCGAGCCTCGCTAGGGCGACCAAAACAAAGGCAGCATCCGGGGCTGGGTGGATGCAAACAACCATGAAAGACTGGGTTCTCGCTCTCCCCGGCTCTGCTGCTGCCGCCGCCGCCGCCGCTGCTCCTCCTCCTGCCGCCGCCGAGAGGGCTCCGCTGTGAGGGGAAGCAGGGGCGCAGCTGCTGGGCGTGCATCCGAAAGGTGAGAGCCGGAGAGCGAGCGGAGGGGGCGGGCAGGCCATGAAAATGTCCTCAGCTGTGGGGCCCCGTGGTCCTCGCCCACCCACGGTGCCTCCCCCCATGCAAGAGCTGCCCGACCTGAGCCACCTTACCGAGGAGGAGAGGAACATTATCATGGCAGTGATGGACCGGCAGAAGGAAGAGGAGGAAAAAGAAGAAGCCATGCTCAAGTAAGCCAGCCCCAGCCGCGCCATCCGTGCCTCCGTGCCTCCATCCGTCCATTCACCGCTCACTCCCCCAGTCCTGGCGGCTGAGTGTGGGGAAGGGGCGGCCAGGGTGCTGGGTGCGGGCGGAGGCGCCCGCCTTGGGCCAGGGGCGCGGGGCTTGAGCAGGGAAGAGGTCAGGGGACCAGAGGAGGGTGGGGATATGCCACAGAGCCAGGAACCCAGGGACCTGGGTGCAGAGGAGGGTTGGGTGGACGGGGGTCACCCTGGTGGTGGGAAGTGCAGAAGCTGAGAGGCACTGATCCCACCCAGGTGGAAGGTCCCTGGGCTGGGAGCAGGTTAGGGGGCAGGGGAAGAGTAGAAACGAGGGGAGGCTGGATGAAGAGGTGCTGAAGACAGCTCCTCTTCTCTTCTTGGAGTTGTTTAGCTGTTCGGGGTTACCCCAGTGAAGGGTGCCTATATTTATATCATAAAAATGCTTATTTTTAGTGTTCGTTTTAGTAATCATTCATCTCACAGATCAAGGTTGGGTCTTTTTTTGGGCAGTTGCCATCTTTGGCAACCTGCCTCCCCAGCTTCTCTTTAACCTTTTACTCAGAGTCTTCTACACAGCATACCTGTGTGAAGACAGATTTTCTTACCCATATGTAATGCCATTGGCAATACAAAGTTTTTAATCACGGGAGAAGCTGACAGGCACTCTGGCCTGAATAACACAGAGGTTCCTCTTTACTGGTTTCCAAGAGACCTCTGGGGCCTGTTCAGTTCCTGGAGGAAACAGTCCAATAACGGATTGAATATTTGCACTCCTCACTTCTTTAGAGCCCATCAGCCGTTCAAGGGATCTCTGTCTGGTGTCCCATTTTTCTGGGGACAGGGAGAAGATGGGGCTCCTTGCTGGTGGTGCAGGAGTGTGTGACACTGTGCTGCTGCTTTCCTCAGACAAAACTGCTTACAAGGGACTGGCAGAGAGATGGGGCTTTTCTTGCTTAGCATCACCCATAGAGTAGTGCTGAAGAAGGCTTCAACCCTGCCTTCTTTTGGGAACTTTTCTTCAGGTGTTCAGGAAAGTTTTCACTCTGGGGCAGGGGAATTTAGGGGCCTTGACTGTGATTGACTCCTTGGTGTCTCTTGCTTAGGCTGGAAGGTGTATCTGGGACCAGGGGATTGGCATGAAGAGCCAATGGGAACCTGTTGCATGTGGAGTTAGCTGATAGCAAAACAGGGGTAGGGAAGGAGCAGGGGTGACACCCAGACACAGAGCACACTCAGCATGGCCTCTCCCCCACACCCTAGAAGAGCCTCCTGGAGAGAAGATGCTGCCGAGGAAGATTTCTTCAGCTTCCCCTCAGTGCAGCAGTGCCTCATAGCAGAGGAATGGAGGGAGGTTGCAATCACAGAATGATGGATCTCCGACCAGGGCAACTGCCACACAGATAAGGGAGGGAGATATTGAGGGAGACATGTGGATGTTAGGTCACAGCCAAAGAGTATAAATCCAGTTATTCCTGTCCTTTCATTGTAGATTCAGAAAAGGGCCATTAACTCCGAAGGCCAGAGCTGGCCTGGTTCTATAAAGAGCAGCAGGTTTCTGAATTCCCTGCTCCTTCTCATCCAAAAATCAAATACTTTAAGGCTGCCGGCTTGAGGGAGGCAGAACCCTCGTTAATCAGCTGCCTGTCCCTAGTGGAAGAATGACGTCCCTGATGCTGCAGGCTTCCCCTCTTCTGAGACTGGAAGTAATGGATGGTGTCTGATGGTGCTGCTGTCTGTCTGTCTGGTTGTCAGTCTGTCTGTCTTCACTGGTTGCAGCCCCTGCCACCTGTCCTGAACACCTTTTCTGGTTGCCAGGATTTACAGGTTTGCTGCTGTTCCTTTTGGTGTTTGCTGCAGACAGCAGGTGGATGGAGGCCTCCAGCAGCTAGTGGAAAATATGGGCTGCTGCTTGCCAGAGTCCGGATAGGAAGGGGAAGGCACAGTGCAAGTAGTGGCCATCACGCCTCTTCATTGGCTGTCTCAAGCGTGGTGTAGAGTGAGGGATTTTAAGTGGGAGTGGGTGAGTTTTAGGACAGAATTCCAAATCTTCTAATTGCCAAAGGACAGCAATTATAAAATTGTATGGGCTTATGTGGACAAATAAATTTAGGAGCACTGTCCAACTGCTCATGTCTAACATATCTTTTCCTCTGCTTCCCCTGTGACTGCTTTCTACTGGTTTGCATATATTGTTCTTTTATTGCATGGATTCACAAAATATCACAGTATGTGATGCTGTTATACAACAGCTCTCTATAGTCCTGGACCTCTGCATTAACTTTATCAATCAGCCTCCTCTGCTAATGTCTTGGCCTTTTGTTCAGTGACAGATTGGTGAGTGTTTTGGAATCCCAGTTTGCTGCCATGTAAGCATGTCATATTGTCTGCAATTAGTGTAAAAGTGCTCTACTTTTTTTTTTTTAATAGGAGATACTTTATGTCTTAAAAACTGGAGATAATGGGAACTATTCAGATGACACATATGTATGGGACTTAATGACACATAGTCATAGATGGTGACCTTTTAAAAACTTTGTGTTAAAATAGATGGGAAAGCAGGATTCTTTCACAGGGCTTTAAAATATTGTTACATCAGAGAAAAGTTTTTGTGGTAATTATTGGTGATTATAATCACATATCGGAGAAATTACTTTCACAAAAGGTCCTACAAAGCTTAACTTCTGGCAATACAGCAATTAGATTTAAAATTCACTTTTGTTATCAATGCAGAACTATCTCCTTAAGCTACCTACTGTGCATGCTATCTCTCTTCACAACGTGTAAATAGACACAGAGAAAAAATAGAAAGTGATGGGTGAATATGAGAAACCAACATTATAAAATATCAATTAAACTATATTTGTAAGTTCTATTGGCCTTGATTGTAAATTACTACTTGAATTTGGTTTTGAGAATGTCTTTAAATATGTATAAATGGAAAAAAATCAAGCGATTTTTACATCAAGATTTTAGAAAAATTGTATTTGAAATTTAACGTACTTTATTATAAAAAAATTCATTTTGTTGGCAAAGTACACTGATTTTAAATTCCATTGCCATACAACTAGAAATAGTTGGCTTTCACAAATTATGTTTGATGATTGACTTAATTATCTGCAAATTATAGATCTTTTCTTAATAGTGTTTTGGATGTGAATGTGCATGTGTGTGCGTATGTGTGCACACACACATGTGTGTTCTGAAGGCTTTCTGAAACCTAACTTCCTCAATGAATATTCCTTCAAGTAACTGTTACTAGACATCATGAGCTAATGTATTACATAGGCTGAAAACTGCATTATCTGGGACCTAAGTCAGAGAAGATCTCATTAGATCTAGAATCTTACTCCTTTTTGAAAAAAAAAAAAACAACACTTTATAGAGAAAGCAGCTACCGAATAGTAAGAGAAGAGAAAAAATGTGGAGAATTAGTTAAGGTGATGGTTTGAGGATGAGAATTGAGTACCATATTGGAATATTTAATGTAAATAGTTAACATTTATTGAACATTAACCTCATACTAGCTCTTATTCTAAGTTATTTAATCTAATGCCAAATAGTTAAACTGTGCTCAAGTTTAATAGAAGTATAAATATTTGGATTCTCACAATAGCCTGTGCAGAAGGTAAGCCAGATGATATAATTCTCACATCCTCACAGTACACTCAGAGAATTTTAGTAATATTTTAAATTGACTCACATAACATGGGTCCAATCAGGATTCAAAATCAGACCTTTTAGTCAAAATCCAAGTATTTTCCCATGCACTACATGGTCTTCTTACCAAGAAGAAGTTTCTGTTTCACTTATCTTTTCTTCAAATGAATTTCTAGTCTTTCCTTAGTTCAGAGAAGTGGCTTGGCAAAAGATTAGGGTGATTCAGATCAGCTGCTGATCACAGCAGAGCCTGGGGCTTCACCTATACCCTTTCACAGAGTGTAAAGATAATAAAAAGCATCACAGTACAGTGGAAAGACCATTCACTTTGTATCCAAGTGTTTTTACATTCTAGTTCTGCCACTTACTGTGCAAACGTTGACAAGAAAGTTAAATCGAGTTTATATAAAGTTTCATTATTTCCTACCAATCCTTCAACCCATGGTAGGAATTGATTTTTGAAGAGTATTGACTTTGGGCTTCTCTTTCTCTTCTTAAAAGGTAACGTACACTTTTCTTTCTAATCATCCATAATTGCTACTTTTTTTTTTCCTGGAAAGGAGACAGAAAGTAGAAGGAAAAGAATTCCTGTAACTTCAACTTTCCTCCCTTTTCTTACTTTACACAAATATAATATTGTGGCCTGAAATATATCCATAAGGCTCATTGTGAGAGATGCCAGTTACCAACTGGAAAAAGAAGAAAAGTGAAAGGAAAAACTGGGGAAACTTGAAAGGGATGAGGATAGAGTTCCCAAGTATGCAGGAATCATATTTTCATTGGGGTTTGCAAATATTTTAATATCTTACACTCCAAAATATGAGAAAAGCATTATTTAAGTAAATAGATTACTAAATTTGAAGGAGAACATGGAAACCAGTGTGGGCTGGATGTGCTACTGCTGACTTGACTAATAGAAAGATAATGTCTTGGGAATGTTATTCACTTAACTTTTTAAATGAGGAGAACAATTTGTGTAAACTTGTACAATGAGCTTCCTGGAAATATATCAAATATTAATTCCTAAAATCATATTATTATTCTACCATACCTATAATAAGCAGATGAATGAAGTTGCACTACCATGGATTATATTGTCCATTGTATTGCGTTTCATTTGTCCTCATGGACTGTTTTCTACTTTGTACGTTTGGTCCTGTGATATCAATTGGGTATTTTAGAGCTGGTCCTGAGAGTCAAAGTAAATTTGCATGAGGCATGTGGCAGCTGGCGTAATGACTCCAGAACCCATGTACACTAACCTCAAACCATTAGTGTTCTTTTAAGTCTTTAAAAAGGTACATTGAGTGGTGGGTATTATGATTTGTTTCCCTCATCTATTGGGAAGGAGACTAAGATTTATTGTGTACCTTCTATGTGTTATGCATTTGGCTGGATGCTTTATGAATTTTACTCACCCAGGCTTACCTCTTGATGAGAAGTCTAGCCTGTATTTATTCGTTTTCCAATATTAGTGAAATTCCCAAAACTAGCTCTGTACCTTCCTTTGCTCATGACATTTGATTCTAGAATCCAGAGAGCAAAACTTAAACAAGTGACAGAGGAGCTTTATGTGACTAGTAACGTGTTCTGCCCTTTTCTGAGGGTGGGCTCTCCAGAACTGTCTGGCTTCCCCAGTTCTGGCCCCAGGTGACTCTCTAACCCCATTTTTACCTGAGACTTTCCTTATCTGCTTGATGTTTTGCCCACAGGATTCCCTATTACAATACCATTTTCCTACCATTCCACCTAATGATGAGTTATCTTTGCTTGCCACTGTTGTTCTGAATTTTATTTATTAGGTAGGCTATTTCTAACAGAGTGTCATAGGATATTTAATTCAACAATACCATTGTTTTAGGTATTAGAACTGGGTCAGGCATTAGGCTGTTGGGATAGAATAAAGGCGAATCCTCTGCTTACAGCCCAATGTTGGCTGAGTTCCTATCATTGTAAAACTCCCATGGTCAGAAAAGGAAGTGAGTGTCAGTTAGTTGGATAGAACACTGGATTAGATTCTGGTCTTAACATTATGACTTTTTATAGGTATGAACATTGTGAAGCTAATCCATCCAAGCATCAGATTTTATAGGTAAAGTGGAATTTATAATGGCAGCCTAATTTGTGAAGCTTTAACGTGATCATAGAAGCAACTTATCCTCCAAATTGCTGTTTGCAAGAAAGTTGCCATTATTATGCTTGTTCTTTAAAACTGTAGAGGAATACCAAGATTATGTTTTCAGGTAGTCTTTGAAGGTGCTAGGGGGCTTAGGAAGATGAGCTCTTGCAGAAGAGCCCATCTGTCCTTTCATGCTAGCAGCGCAGTGTTGCCAGGGTTGCAGCTCCCAGTGTGAAAATTTGACAAGGAGCTAAAAGGTAAAATGAGTTTAGGACTTGGTCTGAGACTATATTTACCTTCTTTCTTTTCTTTTCTTTATTTTCCTTCTCATTAAATAGCTTGTATATGTTTTTAGCACAAAAAGCAATGTGGGCAAAATGATAAAGTTTGAAAGATCTAAAGGGCAATCTTAATTCAAAAACAAGAAGAGAAATTAGCTTGGGGTAATTTTCTCATCTTTTACTAGAAAAAAGATTTGGAGAAACACAATGATAATTTTAGTGTCAGTGGGTTTAATAAATTATTCATTTTCAGAATTAGCTGAATAAGGGGTCGTATATTTGTCAGGTAGTTTTCTTTCATGTCAGTTTACCATTGAGTGATGTGGTAAATTGCATGTGTTTAAGAACTTTTTAAGATTCTTTATTGGATGTCTTAGGTTTTCTGTATTTATATTCTTACATTCTTATATTGAGTTTATATACACTTATTTTGCCTAGGTCACTTTTCCGTGGACAGCAAGAGGGGGATATTCTGCAGAATTGATTTTAAATGTTTCTGCTTCTGTTGCAATATTGTGAAAACTTCCTGTTCATGTGAATCCTTACTTAAAGACAAAATAGAGCTGTTTAAAAGGAAGGTGACCGTATATGTTAATTTTCCTTCATCTGTTTATCCCAATTTCCTGCTATAATTATGTATGGTAACCTCTTCTCTAAATTTTGAGTTTCAGCCCGGATGATAAATTATATTGCCTTCCTCTTTATAAATCTTGCTTCCTCTGCCCCAAATTCAGAAAATCAAGCAATTAACAGTCTTAAAATATATCTTATCAATAAGTAGTGCAAGCAAGTGGTAGATATAAAATCTTGATCATTATTTGGTAAATGGGGAACACTTTTCTGAGAATGAGGTATTATTGGCTGGACATGGTGGCTCACTCCCGTAATCCCAAAACTTTGGGAGGCCGAAGCAGGTGTATCACTTGAGCTCAGAAGTTCGAGACAAGCCTGGCCAACATGGTGAAACCCTGTCTCTACTAAAATCACAAAAAATTAGCTGGGCATGGTGGAGGACACCTGTAATCCCAGGTGCTCACGAGGCTGAGGCAGGAGAATCGCTTGAAACCAGGAGGCAGAGGCTGCAATGAGCTGAGATTTTGTCACTGCAGTCCAGCCTGGGGAACAGAGTTAAGACTCCGTCTCAAAAAACAAACAAACAGGCAAACCTAACTAAATGAGGTATTATCTTTTATGGAATCTCAGTGGAATGCTACTTTTTATGGAAAAGCTGAATTTAAAATTTCAAAACATTTTTCAAATAATAGTAGTCATGAATTGCAGCTTCATACAGGGCTCTCTTTATCTCTTTATGAGAATTCTCCTTTGAGCCTTGCAAAGAGCAGCCTGCTGCAGTTTAGTGAAGACATCTTTAATGTGTGAGAATTTATTTAAATAGATTTTAGGATGTAATATTTTTATAGTCCTCTGAGTCTAGATGGCAAAATAAGATAATGTTACAGAAAGTAATTTCATGTCATTTGTAATATTGTGATAATTCCTCTGATGTTTAGATAGTAAAATAATGTAATGTTATAGAAAGTAATTTCATGTAATTTGTAAGTAATCAGTGCATTTAATTAGAATATTAGCTGTTTTAAAGAAGCATAATGAATGGAAGATATTTCATATAATATAGAAAATAGTACCATGCTAATGATTTATACATTATTTAGTATTTGTTTGTATTACCAGTCATCATGCCAGGTAATTTAATTATTGTCTGGAAGATGCTAGTATATTTACATAGAGAAAATATGTGAATTGAAAACCAATTAAGATATCTGGACTGTCATATACATGTCTTACACTACTTAGCTTCTTTTAATGGACTTTCATGCGTAATATACGTACTCACAAGCAGAAACTAATGTAGTAATACTGATGGAGTTTTCTTGCTGTATTTGCTAGACTTAATAGTCTTTTTGATTAGTTCACAACTTACATACTTACATATTGCTTTCTGTACTTAAAGCAGTGTTGCTTAATATTTGAAGAGTGTTCTTAATCTCAAGAATATATTTTAAAGTTATAAGTTATTGGTGCACAAGCATTGTGTGCCACATTATTATTTTTGTTGTTTAAACACAGCTTTTAAAAAAAGTAACAAGAAACTCTTTGAGGCCAGAGGTGCAATGGCTCACACCTGTAATCCCAGCACTTTGGGAGGCTGAGGAGGGCAGATCACCTAAGGTTAGGAGATTGAGACCATCCTGGCCAACACGGTGAATCCCTGTCTCTACTAACAATACAAAAATTAGCCGGCATGGTGGTGCATGTCTATAATCCCAGCTACTCAGGAGGCTGAGGCAGGAGAATGCTTGAACCCAGGAGGCAGAGGTTGTAGTGAGCCAAGATTGTACCTCTGCACTCCAGCCTGGGTAACAGAGCGAGACTCCCTCTAAAACAATAACAAACAAACAAACAAACAAACAAAACTCTTTGATAGGATGTCTAGCTGTTTTATTTTCAATTTATATGGTTTATATTTTGGAAAAATTAGGCAGATTGTATATGAAGTATCTAGGGTATGTAAAAATCAATGTATTGGGTTTCCTTAACTATGTAGTAGTATATATCCACATTTAGAGGTTCTGTCGAGGTTAGAAAGATTATTTAGCATATTAGTAGAAGGAGATGAAAACAAAAGTAAAGTAACGAAATGGCTTTTCCTTTTATATTTCACATAGCTTAGAAGACTTATCTTTCTTGGCTATCTCTGTATTGCAATATATTGGAGCTTAAGTATTCTTTCCCAACCCCTTTTTTTTTTTCTGGGAAAAAAAATGAAGACATTTTTCAGCCTAATATCTGAAATAAAGGGATATTGAAATGAATAGTCTCATTTATTTTAGATATTAGAATTTTGGTAAGAGCCAAAATCCTAAAGAGATTCTCCTTTTATATTATTCATGATCATGACAATTTTCATAAAAATGTAATTTTGAAAAATGAAATACAGTAAAATCTTCTTATAATGAGAATGAATACTTCAATTTATAGCTGTCTATGTACCCTAGGTCAAATCTAGCCACCTAATATATGGCAACTTGGAGTAAAAACTTGGTGCTATTTTGACAAAGATATTATAGTCTAAGTATCATGCCAGACACAGGAATTAGAAAGGGATGTTACGGTATTTAGAGCTCCCAAAGCCTAAGCTCTAATAGTCACTTTAGGATACAGCTATGACTGATAATCAGTCAAGGGGCTATCTAGTCTCTGACTTCCATAAATGCAGCATAGGTAAAGGCTCTAGGAGGTCCACATGCAATAGAAGAGAAATAAACATGGTACTAGGCCGCAAGAAGCAGATACTTTTGTCCCTGGTGAGGTTGGGCAAATTTAAAAAAGTTTACATATGTACTTCGGAAAAAGACTAAATAGTCAAGAACACAAAATAGGAGAACACAAATTGAGTGGTGATTATGATAAGAGGTGAAGAACGTTTTGAAGCTCCCTCTTGCCCTTGCTTCTGTAATTTTGCATCTTTTTGATTTGCCTTCAATGTTTCTAAATGCTTCTATTTTTCCTTCCCTCAAATCTCAAATGTTGGCATTCTCATGGGATCCCACTCTCAATATTCTCCCATTTTATATGCAGTTCCTTGTGAATCTCCGACAATGGCTTCAACCATGTATATCTCAGTACTCCCCAAATCTATATTACTGCATTAGCATTTTCTACTACATCCTGAATTCATGTCTTTATCCACCTGTTAAATTTCTCTACTGAGTGTCCTATAGGCACTTCAACTTTATTGTGTCCTGTTATAAATTTCTTGATTTTCTGCCTAAACGCAGTGTCTCTGTATTTCTTGTCTGTGTGGGTAGCATCACCACTGCAACTCCTCATTTTGCCCGTCATCAAATCCTGCAAATTTAATCTTTTGGAATCTTTTAAATTTCTCTCTTATTTTTCAATCCCATTTTTGTTACCTTAATGTAGGCTCTCTTCAGTGCTTACCTGGATGCCTGCAGGAACTGTACTTACCTGGATACTTGCAGGAACCTCCTGATTTATTTTTCTGCCACTAATCAGAATTCCTCCCATCTGATCTGATCTCCACATTGCTGCCAGAGGAATCTTTCTAAAATTCGTCTGATCGTGTCTCTCCCTTAAAACCTGCTTGCTTTCAGAGTAAAGTTTAAACTTCATAATCTGGCTCCTACTTGCTATTTCTGTTCTCTGGTCCATGAATACATCCCTGCCATAGTCCCGCTGAACTAGTTCTCAAGGGTAATTGCTACTTCACAACTTGGTGACCCAACTCATACATTTCTCTCCACCAGAAATAACCTTTTAAATCTGCCTAAGTTTTACCTAGCCATTTTAATTTGCTCAAGTGACACCTTATCTGGTACATCTTCCCAGACTTCCCAGATTTTGGTATTTGTCTTCTGTGCAGGTTTTTGTCATAACCTCTTTCTTTTTAACAGTCTTCTCTCAGAACAATATAAATTCTGGAGAGAAGGATCATTCTTATTTGAATCTCTCATATAAGCATATTGCCTGGCATAGAAAAAGTGCTCATTTTTTTAAACTGTGTGTATGGATGAATGAATGAATGAATGGATTCAGGGGATGTGGACTGGAGGAGACACCCAGGGTTGCTAAGTGTGTAAGTATAAGGATAGAGTGGGATGCTTATTCTAACCATGGGAATTCAGTCAGCGAATTTTGAAAACAAGCAGTGAATTGAGTGTTTTTGGTTATTGAGAGAACCAGGTTGATCAGAACTCATGAGGAAAATATATTGGACCCTAGACATTATAAGGTAAAATTAATGTGTAATTTTTGATGGCCAATTGTATCTTGATTTATCATTCTTGGGTTTTTGAAAGACAGCATTCTTAAAGTATTTGAATGTAAGTGAGGATGTAAATAATATATTTTAAAAAGTAATCCTCTGGATAGCCATGCTTAACGGAAACATTTTCTTTGAAATAAAACTCACTAACTTCTATGACAGTTTAAAGCATAGTACTGTATGTTTTCTGATTTGATATTTAGAATTAGATCAGAAGTGTATTGCCAGAAAGCATTCTACTGATTATATTTTTAATAAAAAAGTACACCTCAGTTAAGTCATCTTCTAGACTTAAAATCCTTGAAGGCAGGTATCTTATATTAATCATCTTTTCATTTTCATTGCCTAATTCTGTACCCATACATAATAGGCCTCCAGCAAGTGCTGTTGAACTAAATTGTACAGCCTATGTGCCTAAGACACAAAAGCACTGACTTTTGCATTTCAGAATTGGGCAGAGTTGAGATGTGAGTGGGCGCTTAATGACTGTGTAGTCTAATATTGGTAAATTCTGAGCTCAACTGCAAATACCTGTATCTAGAGCAGCCTCACTAATACATGTGAGATGCCTCAGAACCTTTCTGAATATAGTGCTTCAGGCCCAGGCCATCAACTGATAAGGGTTGGCAGAAAAATGGCAATAAACATTTTAGCCACTGAGGATTTATTTCTGCTCTTGTTTAAGAAGAGAAAACTGAGGCCAGAGACTCAGGATTTCATTTTTAATTAGTATGAGAGCTGGGGATAAGACTCCATGTTCTGTGTCCTTGTCTAGTGGTGGTTTTTTCCCCACCATCACTCTCTTTCCACTTGGCTGCATTTTAACCACGAACACATTCAAACAGTTAATTTTTTTAAATTCTGTTTTCATTTGCTTGCGTTTTAAGATTCTATTTGTTATAGAAAACTCCATGAGAACTTATAATTACTTTATTCATTTTGAATTAAGTTATATTAAGTAAATAATATATAAGTAAATTATTGCCAGGTTATATAAGTAAATTGTTGCCAAGGACTAAGAAATATTTTATTTAAAATATTTTTTGCAATCACATTTGTTGAAATTTTATTTAAGCTGTATCAACATTTCTTAATTGTGATAATTTTATTTTTAATTTTAAATTCTTCCCTGAAAGGTACATTTTTACTAGCAGTAATTTATTTATGATTCCAAATAACTTTTCCTACTATGCTTTTGAATTATGTATATATTAAAATAATATTTTGTTTTTTACTTTTAAAAACTGGTTGATTTTTGCTTACAAAGAAGAAGAGCTTTCTTTGGTTCCTCTTCACTTGGAAGTTTGACTTCAATTAGACTGTTGGCCAATGAGTCAAGGAAAGTTAGTAGGGTGAGACAAGAATGACTACTCACATATGTATCTAAGAACTTACATTTGTATACACATGTGTATTCTTATCTCACGTGTGCCTCCATACATATAATCTCTCACACCCAAATTCCTGAAGACTTGAAACATTCTTTCTATAAAGTTTTAAGGAAGTTAATTTTATGTCATTTACCAGAATTTATATGATCTAGATGTTCCTCGTATTACCTTTTGTACCCACAGACGTTTCTATGGATTTTATGCCAGTGGCTATTCGGGAAGAAGCAGCTCTACATCCATATGACCCCACCATGGCTGGACTAATGGTGGACTGTTGGCCCAAGGCTAGGTAATTTATTGACTGGTCAAATACTAATAAGAGTGTCTTTCCAATTTTTAAACAAAAAATAATCAGAGGGCCAAAGAAAATAAATGATCCACATTCATTTGTTCTTGAAGCAAAAATAGATTGAGCACTACTCATGAAATGCTAGCTGTGATGTTAGAATTAATAGCCTTTTGTAGAAGGAAGTAAATTTTCTTGAATAATCATCCATGTAAAATTAAAATCTATGATAAAGGCTGCACAGAACATTATATAATATTTTGATAAAATAATACGTATCCAGAATTTTGACTAAGATCAGTCTATCCAGGAATGCTTCCCATGAAAATGACAGTAAGGACTGAGCGAAGATCTGAGAATGAATGGAAGTTAAGTGGGCAAATAGGGGTGAAGTACCCTCTAGAAGGAAAGAATGAGAGCCACTGATGGAAGCGGTAGTGGTGAGTCTGAAGCACTGGAAGGTAGCCAGTCTTTTGGAAGAAGAAAATGTCTGCAAAAGGCAGGAGGAATGTGGCTTGAGAAAAATTTGGAGAGGCAGGCAGAAACTAGACATGGTAGGGCCCACTAGATCATGTTTTAGAATTTTTTTCTTTATTTTAGGAGCCAAAGGGTTTTGAAGAGAAATATGATATAGTCTTATTAGTATTTTTAAAAGATCATTCTGGCTGAAGTATCAGAAACAGATTAGATGAAGTCCCAGGGCATGTATGTGGAGTGACCAGCTGGTAGGCTATTGTAGAAGTCCAGGTGGCAGATGTTAGAAGCAGAAACTTTGGTAGTGATGGCAAAATGTTATTATTTGTGAAGCAAAAGCCACAACTGTTGTAATTCTTGTTTTAATTGATTGAATATGGATTGATGTCAGACTTGTGCCCGTAAGTTTTGGGAGTATCTGGAGTGATGGAAGAGAGAGTCCAAATTTAGTTCTGGTTATTTGGCTTTGTGGTAACTTTGAGAAATCCAAGAGAGATATTAAGTAGGTTAAAGGTCAGGATCTCAGAAGAGAGTATGGGTTAGAAATGTAAATTTATGAGTCATCTGTATACAGATGGCCATGAAGCTATGGGTGAGGCTGAGCGATTAAAGTCAGATAAGAAGAAAGCCTAGGAATAACCTTTAATGAAGTTTCACTTTTAAAAATTGAAAGAGGGCAATAGCCCTGCAAAAGCATTAGAAAAGAAATGGCCAGAGAGCTACGCTAAAAACCAGGAGAGCCTTATTTCACTAAATCAAAGGGAAGAGAATATTTTGAGGAGGCTCAGGCACACTTACTATGATAGCTAAAATTAAACAAATAAACAAAAAGACTGGAAATACCTAATGTTGATAAAGATACTGAACAACTAAAAGTCTTATATATTGTTTGTGGGCATAATAGAACCAATTTAGAAAACTTGATAGTTTCTTAAAGAGTTTAGCATGCATCTACACTATGACATAGGAATTCCATTCCTAGATATTTATATACGAAAAATGAAAACACACTCACAAAAAGACTTATATAAGAATGTTCATAGCAACCTTATTGTTAATGGCCCTAAAATGGAAATAGCTCAAATGTCCATCAGCAGAAAGAATTTTAAAAAATATGAAATTTTCACACAATGAAAAATTTGCTATTCCATGATAAATAGGAATAAAACATTGATACATAAACAACATGGATGAATCTCAAAAGCATCATGTTAGATAGGAAAAGCCAGACACAAATAGTACAGACTGCATGTTTGATACCACTCATATGAAGCTCCAGGATAGGGAAAGCTAATCTATGGTGGTGGATATCAGATTGGTAGGCTCCTCTATGGTGGCAAGGAAAAAGGATTGGCTGGAAAAGGGCAAGAGATGACTTTCTGGAGGAATGTAAATATCTTATATATTGATAGAGGTATGTATTATACATATATATGCGTTTGCCAAAACTGACCAAACTGTATACTTACTGTGTGTGCATTACACTGTATTTAAATTACACCTGAATCAGTTTTTTTAAAAAGGGAATTGACATCAAATATGATGAGAACTAAGAGCTATTGTATTCAGTAATAAGGAGATCACTGGTAACTTCAGGAAAAGCTTTTTCTGTAAATTTATGGGGCCAGAGCTAGATTGGAATGGGTGGAATGGGAGAAAGATAGATAAATACATATAGTTATTATATGTAAATCTTTCAAGGAGCTTGGCTAAGAAGGGGAAAGAACCATGAGAAGATAGCTACAGGAGAATGAGGAGTTCAATTTGGGTTTATTTTAGATAGAATTTAAATGGATAAAGTGAAGAATGTTTAGAAATCGATAGGGAGAATACAGTGGAGAAGGTGATTTGAATAAAAGATAAAGTGTATTTTGTGACTGGAAAGAAAAGATGAGAGACCTTCTGTCTATTTTTTTTTTCTATAAGTAGGAGTTGGTTCGTGTTCTGAGAGTGAGGGGATTTTGAGATTTGAAGATCAAGTAAAGAGTCTGAAATAGCCAAGTTTGGGAGCAAGAGTGTGGGTTTATTAGCAAGACAGTTGATTACTGATCTACAGATGAAGCCATGCTGGGTATTGTACAAGATGAGTCAATAGAAAGGGAGAGACTGGCAAAGACATGCAGATAAGAGAGGCTTTTTGGCCCATGATACACTAAAAGAAGAGTCTTTGATCTTGACTTCTCAGGCTGAATTATTGTGAAGCCTTGATCAACAATTCCCCACGTATGTGAGCTTTCTTTTTTTCTTCAGCTCTTTATTACTTTAAGTTCTGGGGTACATGTGCAGGATGTGCAGATTTGTTATAGGTAATTGGTGGTTTGCTGCACAGATCAATCCATCACCTGTGTATTAAGCCCAGCATACTTTAGGTATTCTTCCTGATACTCTCCCTCCACCACCCAACTGACAGGCCCCAATGTGTAGTTCCCCTCCATGTGTCTATGCGTTCTCATTGTTGAGCTCCTACTTATAAGTGAGAACATGCAGTATTTAATTTTCTGTCCCTGTGTTAATTTGCTGAGGATAATGGCTTCCAGCTCCATCCATGTCCCTGCAAGGGACAGGATTTCATTCCATTTTATGGCTGCATAGTGTTCTATGGTATATCTGTATCACATTTTCTTTGTCCAGTCTATCACTCATGGGCATTTGGGTTGACTCCATGTTTTTCCTATTGTAAATAGTGCTGCAATAAACATATTTATGCATGTATCTTTGTAATGGAATGATTTATATTCCTTTGGGCATATACCCAGTAATGAGATTGCTGGGTCAAATGCTATTTCTGAGTCTAGATCTTTGAGGAATTGCCACACTGTCTTCCACAATGGTTGAACTAATTTACATTCCCACCAGCAGTGTTAAAGTGTTACTTTTTCTCCACAACCCCACCAGCATCTTTTGTTTCTTGACTTTTTAATAATCGCCATTCTGACTGGCTTAATGTGATATCTCATTGTGGTTTTGATTCACATTTCTCTGATGATGGGGGATGTTGAGCTTTCTTTTCACACGTTGGTTGACTGCATGAATGTCTTCTTTATAAAGTGTCTGTTCATGTTTTTTACTCACTTTCTAATGGGATTTTCTAAATCCCAAAACCATAGAAACCCTAGAAGAAAATCTAGGCTATATCATTCAGGACATGGGCACCAAACAATGTCATTGTTTGGTCATGAAGTCTTTGCAATGTCAAAAGCAATTGCAACAGAAGCAAAAATTGACAAGTGGGATCTAATTAAACTAAAGAGCTTCTGTATAGCAAAAGAAACTATGATTAGAATGAACAGACAGCCTATAGAATGGTTGGAATTTTTTGCAATCTGTCTATCTGACAAAGGTATAATATACAGTCTACAAGGAATGTAAATAAATTTATAGGAAAAAAGAACCCTATGATGTAATCTTAAACTGACTTAGTTTGAGGTTTCTGTTCCTACCAACCCAAAGATCCCTGATAAGGACTTAGTAGTGTGTGTCTGTCTGTCTGTGTGTGTGTGTGTGTGTGTGTGTGTATGTGTGTGTTTTCCTACATAGAATTAGACTAAGTCTGCATTCCTATTAAATCTGCACTAGAAATAGACTAAGTTTTGAGTTTCCATATTCAGACAAAAAGGATATTTCCATTTTAATAATTAATACATCTGGATGGGGGCAGTGGCTCACACCTGTAATCCCAACACTTTGGGAGGCCCAGGCAGGTGGATCACGAGGTCAGGGATTGAGACCATCCTGGCCAAGATGATGAAACCTCATCTCTACTAAAATACATAAAAGTAGCGGGGTGTGGTAGTGTGCGCCTGTAGTCCTGGCTACTAGGGAGGCTGAGGCAGGGGAATCTCTTGAATCCGGCAGGCAGAGGTTGCTGTGAGCCGAGATTGCACCACCACACTCCAGCCTGGGCAACAGAATGAAACTTTTGTCTCAAAATAATAATAATAATAATAATAAATACATTTGTTTTTATACATGTATGTATACATGCATGTACATATACACAAATGCATATGCAAGCTCCATAAATTGGCACTCTGCCAACAAGGTAAATTATCCTTCTTCTTTTTCACCTGCATCTTTCATCTAGTCAGTTTATGATTTTGTCCCTTCACCTAGGATGCCCTTGTTTATTTAACTTGAAAGCTTTGGAGGGTACAGAATAAAGAATGGCATGATTTCCTTTAGATCCTTTACCATAAGTGACAGTCTGATAGCCACAATGTCATAGGGAAAGCTCTGACCACACTAGTTTGACTTGTTTCCCATTTCATGGTTGCAGAGTAATTTGGATTTGTTTTAGGCCAGGCCCCTCAGAAGCAGACTCTGAGATGGAGATTATCGTGCAGGAAGCTTCTTAGGGAGTACTTTCAGGATCAACACCTGTGTGAAAAGGGAAGTCAACAGTTGGAAAATAGGAGAAAGTGGGCTATAATACACGTACAGTAAGGCCTCAATGAGTCCCTAGGGCATTCTGACACTATCTGGAATATCTTGCTTTGACCAGTCACTGGATTCAGGATGCCTGGGGAAGAGGATCTAGCCTTAGGGGAGGTGGCTGGCTTCAGCCAAGGGCGATTTCAAAGGGAAGTCTGACAGCTAAGAGCATCCTGACATCTGGAGGAGTAAGATCCCAGTCTTGCAGCAGACATCTGGGCAGCTTAGTGCAGCATCTACTCACTGATTTTAACTGAAAATTAAAATATTTCACTGATTTTAACTGAAAATTAAAATATCAAGTTTGGGAAAGCTAATATTTCTTAACTACCTAAACATTAAAGGAATTCACAGGTTAAATATCGAGTCAACTAATAGGATGATGAGAAACCTAAGACTTATTGACGAAATGGAATATATAAGTCAACTGATAAGACTGTCCAGATTGTGGGCCTCTTTTGGGGATTTGCAACATCATCCAAATCTTAAATTACAAGTCTATCTATAGAACACTTGCAAATGTCTATGAGGCAATGAATAAGAGTTGTGGAGGGTAGTGACTTCACTGAGGACATTTAATTTGAAAGGTTTGCTTTCATGAAATCTTTAGTTCTATAAGATTTCATTCCACTAATTTTTTGTAAATAAGACAATATAGCAGGAATCTTATACAGTATTAAAGATATGTAATAATGAGATTTTACTTCTGTGACCTAAGTTATAGGGCAACTAGGGATAAGGTCTTTGGAAAATTTCCTCCTCCCATTTAAGCCATTGTTCCCAAAACAGTCCTTACCTGTTAGCACTAACCTCTGAGGACTCTTTTTTTATATGGGAAAATAGAGTGGTACATTTTAGAAGATCTATTCAGCAATTTAGTTCAAATAGCTCCACTAAATTAGAAGTATGTTTTTGTTAGAAAAATTAAACAACTTTCACATTTAGTAACCTAACATGATAAAACTTTCTGACTAGCATAGTTCAATGTGGATCAGGTGGCCCTCTTCTATCTTGAAGCAGTGATCCCTGAAATACATGGCCACAGCCAGTGAATAGAGGGATAGCGAAGGTTGAATTAACGCACATTATTATTGCTCATGGGCCATTCATTGGCCAGGACCAGGCCACTGCAGGAGATGACGGAAAATATAGGAGGGCACATGGATATTTGGTGAGAACCAATTTCAGAAATTTAAGTTAGAATAATTTGAAAGTAAATATTTTATTAATTAAGCTACCTGTTTCCAAAAATGGAACTAGTTTACTTTCCTTAAATTAATTGATTTAAAAATAAATTAATTTGTTGATGATAGAAACAAACTGGGATGCATGGGATTTCAGTGAGAAGAGCATTAGCATCCAGATCAGTGGTTTTCACACTGTGTCTGGTGCAGTTATCCCAGAGTGTTGGGAAATAATGTTGGCTGGACAGGAAGGCAACAGGGCAGGCTCCAGGTGTCTTGGTTCTAAACACTGCTGCTTGATTTCCAGCTCTCTGTCTTTATCTGTTTTGTGATTTGGGGGGAAAATGAGTTCTGCTGCAAAAAGAAATATCTGATAATGACTCATCTACTCTATCACCCTCCTTTTAAAGCTATAAAGTTTTGCCACATCCATCTAACCAATATTTTGGGGCTGTAGGAATAAAGTCCCTGTCCTCCTTATACCTGTACTCCAGTGTGTCCCAGAAAGCTCCAGTGATTTCCCAACATCAGAATACTAACTTTAATTTTGCCTGAAGCAACAGTGAGATTGTCAACAGAGACTATTCCCAAAATTTTGGCATGGAAATGACTATCTAGGGAGTGTCTAGAAGAATGGCTTCTATCTTGGAGAAGAGACACACATCTCCTAACGGTTATTTTAAGTCTAATATGTAGGCCTTGTTTGGACTTTCCTTCTTTCTCACTTACAACATTTAGTGATGAGCAAATTCTCCTCTCAGAATGCAGTATGTTTGCTTTACAGCAAAGTGTCATCATCAACAAATAACATTGCACCAACAGCAAAAAGTGCTCACATGTGCACTCCTTGTTATTTTTACTCTGACTCCGTGCAGTTGGTGTGACAGTTACTGCTTCTATCCCTACTTTACAGAAAAGAAAACAGAGAAAAAATAATTTAAGTCAAGGTTACACAGCACAAGTAGTAAATGTTCCATGGAACTGGGAAACAGACTTCACTATTATTATAACTAGATGCTAAAATGCAGGTAATAAATGAGAGTTTCTCTAATATAAACTCTTACCACTAGTAGTAGTAATTATTATTATGGGATGCATGGAGGGGGTGCCTGAGTGTGTGGATTTCTTTTCTTTTTCTTTTTTTTTTTGAGACAAAGTTTGTTTCACTCTTGTTGCTTAGGTTGGAGTGCAATGGCACAATCTTGGCCCACTGCAACCTCCCCCTCCTTGGTTCAAGCGATTCTCCTGCCTCAGCCTCCTAAGTAGCTGAGATGACAGGCGCCCACCACCATGGCCAGCTAATTTTTGTATATTTAGTAGAGACGAGGGTTCACCATGTTGACCAGGCTGGTCTTGAACTCCTGACCTCAGATAATCCACCTGTCTCAGCCTCCCAGAGTGCTGAGATTACAGGCATGAGCCACTGTGCCCGGCCTGAGTGTGTGGATTTCTATATCAATGAGGCCTGGGTTGGAATCCAGAGCTCCACCACTTACTATTTGATCCTGATAGGTCATTTAAACCCCTCCCAGTTGTCTTATCTGTGAAACAGGGATGGGTGGGAGGAGCAAATAAGATAACAATGGTAATATATTAGGAATACACTTAGCACAGCTTCTCACACATGGGCAACATTAACAACTTCTGGTTATATTAATGACTATTTCAAAACAGTATGAATTCAAATAGTACTACGCACTCAGTATTCATGTCTCTTTGAGATTAAGGACAGGTGCATCTACATTGTGTGAGCACTGTTGCAGCTCAAAAGTACAGTACTGGCTGTGTTGATGCTATATAAAGGAATTTTGAATCACAATTGGAGCTTTGGTTCTTACACTGTGCTAAGCCAGAAGACTCTTATTCATTGTAGTGATTTTAACACAATGCAGTTACCTGAGCTTTGGAAACACACGGAAGTTGAGTGCTTTCTTTCTAACTAGGGCAATAAACCTTCTTTCACCAGCACTTTGGAATAGATTTACCCTGCATTATGCTTACAGATTTAATTCTTCACATTTGTTGTTTTACTAAGGAAACATTTTGGTTCATCCCTTCAGCTTATAATCTCATATGAATGCATGGGGATTTACATACATTATTCATATGGTCTGTCTTCAATGGAAAAAAAAACCCTATGTTGAATTTTTAGCATGGAAGAATACCTCCAACTAGGAAAACTCACCGTTTGTATAAGAATAGCTTACTTAAACAATTAACAGATTTTTTGCCCTTAATCAATGGCATTCCTGAGTAAACATTCAAAATAAATGTTGTAAAAATATTAAAAATACTCTTTAAAAATGTTACTTGAATGTAGGTCTAATTGAACTTCCAGCAGGCAACAGTTGACATAATACTGATATTTTCATACAAAATTAGAAGTGATAAAAAGTTTAAAAATTTTCCAATATTTTAAAAATACACACATCACAGCTCTACACCTTTGCTGAGATCAAAGGTGAAATAAAATTACGCAAAAAATAATCATGTGTATAATGAATACATCTATCACTACCAAGTTCTAGCTCACAGCTTGTAAACATACTTTCATAATACCACTTACATGTCAAATTGTCTACATTTAAATTATGAGAAAATCAAGTGCATGTAACAAAGACCTGTTTTGGGTTGGTGAAACTCTAGTAATTTGGATATATTGGCATTTAATGAAAATTTTCTAAAAGATAAAATCCTTCCAGAATTTTCTTTATACTTAAGCTGGGAATGACTTAAAAAGGATTTATGTAACTCTGAGAATTAGTCCTTAATTGTCTTTCCTTCAAATTTGAAAATAAGAGGCTTTTGCCTTTATTATAGCAGGCATTGCTGAACCTTTCACACCATATGGCATGAAAAGCGGACGGTGTGTTTCTATTTACCTTTTTGGACTCTTGGTTCAAGACTGGTGTTCCTGGGCCCCTGCCTCTACCTTGACCCCAAGAGGAGACTCCTTGGCTTTTAGTTTCTGTTTTTATTTCTTTCAGGAAGAATTAATGGCTAACCTGGGAGAAATTTAGTTACTTTATCTTCTTTTTTCCCTTCTTTGCTCTCTCCTCCTCCTTTTCATTACAGGAGATAGAAATATGAGAGCCTCAGTGGGGAATTTTCCCAGAAGAGAGAAACGAAGCATGCTTTGGTCTATAATGCCAGTCATTCCAGAGAGGAATGATTTTTCTTGTCTGGCCCTTAGGGCTGTCTCCTGCTGGGTGAGTGCAGCCCTTTCTGCCATCTCCCTCATGGATGCTGGAAGGGAAACCTGGAGAGGAGCAGTACAGATAGGAGGTGGACACTACTTCTACTTCATATGAGCCTCCTCTACATGACCTCTCCTTCTTAGAGAGGTTCCCTCTCAGGGTGCAGTCAACTTCTCTAACTTTAAATGGGTGGCTGCATATAAATATTTAATTTGCTCATAGGCTCCGAGGTGTTACAGACAAAACAGTAACTCTGGGTGAGGCAGAAAGCACATTTAGAAAGGAAGAGAATGCTGCTTTGGGTGCCCAGTCATTGGTAAAGTTTGAGCACCCCCTGTTATTTTCCCTTCAGCATGATGTTACAATATGTTTTGTTCAAGCCTAAATGAACCTTTTCATCTGGTAATTAACATTTTTACAGTGTTTCTCCTACCACCATATATTTTTGTTTAGAAAATTAAGACCCAGAACCAAAGTCAATGAGTAAAATGTTTGTTTTGCAAAGAGTATATATTTAAACCTGTAAGAGATGATTAGAGGGTAAAATGAGAAAATTAACAATAATTTAATCTCAACTTTCTTGATTTCCTCATATATTAAGATTTAGATTATACTGTCTTTGCTGTTTATCTCCTTTTTTTTCTTTTCTTCTTCTTCTTTTTTTTTTTTTAAGCAGAGTCTCGCTTTGTCACTTAGGCTGGAGTGCAGTGGTGCAATCTTGGCTCATTGCAAACTCCGCCTCCCGAGTTAAAGCGATCCTCCTATCTCAGCCTCTGGAGGAGCTGTGAGACTACAGGTGCCCACCACTATGCCCAGCTAATTTTCTGTTTTGTATTTGTAGTAGAGATGAGGTTTCTCCATGTTGGCCAGGCAGGTCTCCAATTCCTGATCTCAATAATCCACCTGGCTTGGCCTCCCAAAGTGCTGGGATTACAGTCATGAGCCACTGTGCCCAGCCTGCTGTTTATTTCATGCTTACATTTTAAAATATGTTTATGTAATAGTCTTTTTCTAATATTAAGTGATACATACCACTGAGTGTGTTTAGTGGCATACCTTTTATGATATGCATTTTGACATATACGAAGAGTTGACTCTGAGTTTGTGAATTCTGTGGGGCAAACTGGCATCCAAATCACAAGTTAGCTGAGGAATTCCTGGATTCTAATCTTGATTCCGCTGTTTCTAATCTAACCCTCTAAGGTCTCTGAGTTTTCAAGAATGTTTCATTCATTTTAATTAATTAATTGCTTAATTAAAATAATGTTTTGGCTCTGGCTTGCATTAGAAAATACAGAGGTGCACTAAAATTAACAATAATTATGTGATTCTGTAACTTACTGCCAAGCCTATTAAACTCTCAGGAAGCTCTGTTTTTTATATATGCGTCTGAGCTAGTTTTTAATTTATCTGAAGTGGTTTGTAATTATTGATAATGCTGATAATAAAATTTATACTGTTTAGATCAGAAAAAAGTTAAACGTAGATTCTGCCTTTTATTAAATACAGTTTGGACTCTAAAATGTGCTTCCTGGCACAACAATCTGCATACTGTTGGTGTCATCCTGTCTGCCCTCCTCTCATAGAGCACAAAAAAAGCAGCCTGGATGAGGAGTCAATTCACCTCTTTCTAAACACTAATGATTTGCTGTAAGATAAATGGTCAGAGGATGTCAGCATGACTGTCTAGGTCTTTGTTTAAAGATCTAAAAGACAGCAGGGAAAAGTTAACTTAGGTATGGCTTAGGTTTGAAATAACTTTTCAGTAGTAAGGCCCTCTGGAAAGCTGTGAAAATGAGAGAGAGAGAGAGAGAGAGAGAGACTTATAGGCACATATTTTTCTCCTTTTCTCCTGGTCAGGAGAAAATTAAAAATGACTACTCATTTAACATAATGTGTATTAGATAAGCTGACAACCTTAGGTTTAAGTAGAAATACAAAAACTCTGCATTTAAAAAATGTATTATTTTAGGAGGAAGAAATACGAAGTAAAACAAAGGTTTCAGTGTGTTGTCTGACTCTGGGAGCTTTAGAACACAGCAAAATATGCCTTCTTGGTCTAGACATATATTAGTCAATATGCTGACTGTGGGATCCCTGGGCTGAAAACAGGACCTGGTACAGGCAGTAGTAGCCAGTTGGTATACGATGTCTAGTCCATGCTTACGCACTGGGCCACATTATGCATACTGTCCAACTTTTATGACTTGAACGTATTCTTTCCTGCTCACTCTCTACGTCTTATCAAAACACTTACTCCCTTCCCTCTGTTCTGTATCCCTCGTTATCCAGGATTGATTTTAGAGATACTTCACATATGTTTTTTGGTGATGTGTAGCACACACAATGTTGTTTGTGGACAACCTTTGCATACATACTGTGTGCCTCTGCGCAGGGAACAAAGGAAGCTGGTTGGGGAAATTTCTAGGTGAGTTTGGATATTCCAAGAAAAACATGTAAAAGGTGCCTTCTGATAATTTGAGCATTTACCCTGAGCCAAAGTTTAATTAATTTTTCACTATCTTTTGGCTTAGTAAACAGTGGAGAAATACATGGGGAGAGTTAGCAGCTCTGGAGGATGAGATGATCAATCTGGCTCCAATGGGAAGACTAGACTAGAGCAAGATAAAGGGATATTAGGGTGATTAAAACTGTGCCAGGGTGCAGGTTATAGAGGAGTTGAATCTAATTTAGGCATTAGGTTCTAAAAGTAGAACAGTACAGAAGGTGCCATTTGAGTATTGTTGAAAACCTTTTTTGAAGGAGCCATATTGAAAACAAACATCACAGTTATGTCCCACACAGGCAGTTTGCCCTTAGGTATTGAATGATGCCATTCTGTTGAGCTCCAGATTTCATTGTTGGCTTATGTTTTAAGGCCCACATTGCATTAACAAATGTATCCATGTGTCATTGAACTCATGGAATACTATGGTCTTACTCAACTTGGAGAGGTAACCTGTGGATGAGAACCACACAGGAACTGAGTTTACTTCTTGGGTAGAAGATATTCAGGCTCATTTAGGGTAAATAGTTACGGAGAGAATTAGAATGGTGAGTGGATTTCTGTCCACTATTTAAAACAATTTGCTTATCTCTCTGTCTTATGCATATGGTTAAATTCTTATAGGTTAAATGCTTGTACAATTCAGATGCATTGTCTTTGAGATCACTTGGCAATGGTAAAGGAAAGAAGCTTCCCTTAGATCCCCATACTCTGGCCCTTGGTGAATTTAGCGGTGGAAATATAAACATTCATTTAAGTTAAATATTTCTCTTTTTTTCATGGATCGCCTCTATGGAAATAGGCTACAATTGTTCTCACAAAATCTCATTCACCAGAGCTTTGAACATGCAAAAGTTTTGAGATCTTTGCTTCTTTAACACATATCAATCTAAAAGTGAAGTAGTGAAGGGTGCTCATTTGTTAAAAATCTGTTGGTGCTTTCAAAGTATAAGACATTGCCCCTATGAGTCAGTATATAGCAAGAAACACATATTTCAAGTCTCGAAGGGATTTCCATTTTTGGCCTTGCTATTTTTTACTTTTGATATTTCTTAAATTCGACCTCCCTGTACCTTGGTTTAAGACCACTGGGAGCGAACTCCTATCAATAGTACTTTTGCTGAAAGGAGGAAATTCTCTCCCCTCACTAATGTCAAAACTTTTGTATTCAATTTCAAAAACAATGTTCTGAAATTTTTGCTGCTCTTCCATGGATATAAGATTTTTATTAAATCTTCAGGTTCATATCTTGAAACTAGTCAGTTGAGTCAAGAGAATTTAGAATTAGGTATAGAAGAAAACTGAAGATGAAGTGAGCTTAAAACCTGGGACTTAATCCTGCCTCTTCTATGGCTACAAACCTACATCAGAAGGAAGTATACATTTCAAAGAGGTAGAGACAATTCTCTTGTTTTACATAACACATTTTTCAGTCCTAATTTGTTTTGTTATTGAAACATTTGAAAACAAATCTTTGATACCCAAATTAAATATTTGTCACCATTTCTCCCTTCCCCAGGCTATTTATTTCTTGCTTTGTTGTGTCTCCAATAAAGCAAACCTAGAATACTGATACATAAAATATTACAGTAGAATTTATATACTCTACCTTGTTATTACTATTGTTTATTATAACTGCTATTAAATTATAATAGTTTATTTATAAAGCCTCAGTGCCTTTAATTACTTTTTTGATATGATCACATATTTATTTAAAATGTCCTAGCGTTGTTCTTAAGGATAGTTTCATAATCTTCTCAAAGCAGTGACTTGTTCCAATGACCAGGAACATCTTAAATGGTGAAGAAGGTGTTCAAGAGGTCCCGATGAAACATTTGGCAAATATTAGACCTTAGAAATGAACACAAGCTTAAACATTTAATTTAATTGAACAAATATTTATTGAGTAAGGTATTATGTGTCAGGTACTGAATCATATTGCCCAATAGAAAAATCTATTAGTAAAATAAATGGAATTTAAAGGAGAAAAGTATTTGCTGTCTTCCGTGAACCCAGTGGCATGGGAAAGAAGATTTGATGTTTCAGTATTATTTTGCAAACAAAAGACAAATACCTTTATTTCAAAATTCTAAGTAAAAACAAATATGAAAAATGAGCTTCATGCAAGCTTCTTAAATTTCACACACCATCCTTTTCTGAAAACAACTGAATGTAATCAGGTATGGTTTGAACTTTTTGAGGGAAATGGACTCAGACTCACTTTTTCTTTGTTCAACCAAAAGCTCCTTTGATCAGATTACTAAATCTACTATGTGTATGCTAATGCCTTAGTGTAGTCCAATGTTTCTGAACTCTTATCTGTTTTTATTAAAAGATGTACATTTATTAGAAATATGTGAAATATTTTGTCATTAAAAATTTGTAATGTAATTTTATATTGTAAAATATTTTTAAATATAGGTCTTATTAAAATGTTCCAAGGAGATAATTATGCTTGGCACATTAATCCATAGACAAATAGATGAATTGACATGATGCAAAAGAAAGGGACTTGAAGGGATGGTTAGTTGATAGAGCACCAAATGTATTTTGACAGAAACTAAATGCCTTTTATAGATAATAATGTTGTTTTGGGGAAATCAGTTTATCTTTTTATAAGTTTGCAATCTACTTGAATGTGCTTGAAGAATATATTTTATAGTTCTCCTGCCCCCACCCAATCTCTTTGTCTATACTGGGAATTCTATAATGTAACACTCTTAAATAGAAAACAGTTGCAGCTAATCCTATTTAAAATGGTTGCTAAGGGACTATTCATAGGAGCTTAGAAATGACTCAAGATCTCCCTTTAAGGAGTAAAGGAGGAAAAGTAAAGAAAAGAACACTTCTAGGAAGAATTTTAACATATGGATTTGTTTCATGTGGTTTCTGGTATGTAGGATGTAGGAATCATTTCTCAATCTGTGATTTCCAGGCCTTCCACTGAGCCCTGAACCTAATGCCAGCACACTGTTCTCTCCTCAACTTCTGAGGACATCCCTGAGCAAATGAGGTTACACAACTGGGGTTAGGGTAAGAGGGACACTTTCTCTACAACTCAGGTGTGGTAGAAAGTGACCTTATGATAGCTAAAATAGTATCTATAGCACTATAACCAGCTCCTTCAGAAAAAGAGTGAAAGTAGTCTTTGGGGTGTGGTGGGGAATAAGGATAGCTGACCAGCTGTACTCAGCTCTTTGCTGCCCATTTTAGGAAATGCAGAGTCCTATTTCATCGTGCTTTGAATGTATGACTTCTGCTTTTCCTGTTTCAGGATGAATGTGCAATATATAGTTTTCCCTTCATCTATGAGAGTAGCTTGCATATTACTTTGTGAATAGGAAAATATGATCCCAAGATTTGCCATATACCAGAAGGATTATGCTTCTACCATAAACAATGTTTTCTCTCTTTTTGGCCAGTTGCAAGTATTCATAAGCTTATAAGAGAAAATTTAGAATGGCAAACTAGACATTGCTTCTGACAAACAGAAAGTTAGAGATTTCTTTGTCCACAAAAAATTTAAGAGTGGATACAAGAGCTTTTTTAAAAATTAAAATAGGGCCACAGACTTTAGAGCAAATAACACAGTCAGAAATTCCTAACTCTAACTAAAAAAAAAGCTTAGTGTGAATTTGTTCTCAAAACTAAAAGTAGAATTACAGTGTGATTAAATACCTAACTTTAATGATAAATGCCTCAAATTATTCTTAGATATTTATGTTTAGAGTAATTTAGATATTTTAGAATTAATGTTTAGAGAATTCAGATATGTTTAGACACCAATGCTAGCTAATACTTATTGATTACAAAACACAGACTTCTTGTTCTATAAAACCACTGAAATCAAGAAATCAATGTAGTCTCCATCTCATTTTGCCACAAAGCTTTGAGATCTATCTGAGGCACCATAATTTGTATTTGTTCTTTATGGGGCAAAGTTAACTCTTTAGGAATAAATGGCCTCTGATTACTAGCTTCTCAAATCCAAATGAATCAAATGTTAAGAAAAAAAAACATACTACAAATATAGGGCCTCTTTTGCTGGCTTTAGATTTCATGAGGGTCAGAGTCATCCTAAGTTAATAACCTTTGTGTTTCCTGCATCACTATCAGCGTACCTTAAGTACAGTGGGCACTCAGCAAATATTTGAGTGAGTTTAAATACATAAGCAAATGTACTACTTTGATTTAATCCCAGAAGCTTGCTTTTTTTTTATAATGATGACATCAATTTCCATATGGCAAAAGTATCCCTAAACTATGCATACAGACCCAAGACCTCCTATTCTTATTTGTGAGCATTATTTAGTGTTTTCCTATCTGTCTAAATCCCTGTCCAACTATATGTTGACAGCTTTTCTATTTACACGTTATGCTAACTAATGATGTATATGTATATATTTTCTTTCTTTTCCAGATATTATTCTTTATCATTCCCTAGTTCTGTCACATATGCTTTTCACTTTTACCTCCACTTTCCAAATATGGTTGAGCTGATCCAGAAAAAATCAGTCTAGTGACATATGAGATAACCTGCCTTTCTTTAAATAATAGTTCTGAATGTAAAAGGCCAGCATTTTGGAATGTGTTTGCTCTGTGTAGGTGGCCCAAGCTATTTTCTGATTGTTGACATGTCTTCTTTTCAAACACCTGTGAGTCTTTTTCATTCGAGAGCACCTAGTATCCCTGGCTCCACAGACTGTTTCTTCTCCCTCTCGTATAAGAACTGTATGGCTACCAAGAATGTCAGGGAGATAGCAGAGCTTAGGCAAGTCACTTAGCTCTCTGTGCCTCAGTTTCTTCTTCTCACAGGATTGTGTGGAGGATTACATGAGTTAATGTTTATAAAGCATTTAAAATAGTGACAGACACATACTGAGCACTTGTGTTAGTCTGTTCTCATGCTGCCAATAAAGACATACCCAATATTGGATAATTTATTAAAGGAAAGAGGTTTAATGGACTCACGGTTCCACATGGTTGGAAAGGCCTCACAACCGTAATGGAAGGCAAAGGAGGGGCAAAGTCATGTCTTATATGGCAGCAGTCAAGAGGGTGTGCGCAGGGTAACTTCCCTGTGTAAAACCGTCAGATCTCATGAGACTTATTCACTATCATGGGACAAGCCTGGGAAAGACCCACCCCCATGATTCAAATACCTCCCACCAGGTACCTTGCACGACACATGGGAATTGTGGGAACTACCATTCAAGATGAAATTTGGGTGGGAAGACAGCCAAACCATATCAGCACTCTCAAATTCTTTGATAAATAAAATGGGCATGGAGGAAAATTAGTGGTTAAAAAATGGCAATATTTAGAAAGCAGAATATGAATTTCTCATTTCCAATGTGAAGAGTTTAAGAGTTCTCTGGGTTAATGCTTGGAAAAGCTGGAATAAGCTCCCTGGATAGGTTTTCAACTGAATAGCCAAGTTGTTTCTAGCAAAAGCCAACTAGAATAACTAGCATTCAAAAAGATCATTTCATTGATTAGAGTGTTTGTAGGCTGTTTCCAAGGTTACATAGCATTTTCTGACAGACTCCATAGCTGAACTAATTGTCCTACTAAGCGGTAATTAATAAAATTTTACTTTATCTTTTCTAAAAATGTACTGCCTGCTCTCCTTCCAGTGGTTAATGAGTCACCTAAGCCAACTGATATTTGTATTCTAAGAATTCACCCTAGCTTTGAATAATTCTAAGCTGATTTAAAAATTACCCTTATAAAATTATTATTGCTGTGGATTTCTGAGTATATAATTAATTTTCTAGTCCAGAGATCATACCTTTCTAGAATTATAGGGAATCAGGAATACTTTTTTTTTGAAAGATGCCTTGGGAATTCAAAAGGGATTTTGCTCAGTTAGCAAATTTTGCCTTAAAGACTTTATTCCTAGGCAAACTTGCCTCATACTAAGCCTGTTTATTCTAACTTGTCTAGGTTGTGATGTAATTAAGTTAGTTAATTAATTAGCTATTGCCAGTTAGGAAAGGAAGTGGGACAACCAGAGGCTTTATTTACCCATTTAATATTTATTAACTGAGTGCCTTTGTTTCAGGGGATGTTACAGTAATGACAGCCAAAGTTCCTACCCTCATGGAGCTTACATTCTAGAAAGTAAGTGTAGTATTGTGGAACTGGAGGTGTTTATAGTCCAGTGTTTGAGGAAAGACTTACATTATCATTCTGCTGCCTACTGTGTGACCATGACAGATTTTTAACCTCTCTGTGCTTGTTTCTCTATATGTAAAGTGGTAATAATACAATTACTTACTTTGTAGGGTGGTTTTAAGATTAAATGAGTTAAATACACATAAGGGGCTTAAAACAGTGTCTGTTACATAAGAACTATGTAAACATTTGCTATTATCTTTAATTAGTTATATAACATTATATGAAATAAATGTACAAAGTGGGGCAGAATAAAGGGATAGAGAAAAATAGAAGCTGCTGTTTCCGATAGGATTGTCAGGAAATCCCTCCCTGAGAATGGAATAATTTGAGCCAAAACCTGAATGAAACAGAGAAATTAACAGTGCTAACATCTAGTGGTGAAGAATTCCAGGCATAGGGAACAAGTAGTGAAAATGGCATGAGGTAGCAGAGTGCTTACATGTTGAGAGTAACATGTAAGTCTGTGTGATGTAAGTTCAGTGAGCCAGGGAGAAAGGATTAAGCTAAAAGACTGAAGAAAAGGGGAGAAGGTCACGTAGGGCTTGGTGGGACAAAATTTTCAGCAACATACTGTATTCTAAATAATGAAAAGCCAGCAGAGGCTGAATCAGGGGAGTTACCCGATTCTTTTTGAAGAATATACTGCGAGGAGACCAACGTGGACCTTAGAAGACCATTCAGTAGTCTATTGCAGATATTCAGGTGAGAGATGGTTATAGTTTGAACGAGCCAAAGTAGTAATGAGGTTGGGTTGGTGAGTAGTGACTGGCTATAAAATATATTTCAAAAGTGAAGTGACAAGATTTTCTTATAGGTTTGATTGAGTGTTAGCAGAACAAAGACGTCTATAATGTTTCCACTTTGGGGCTTGGGCATCTAGACGATTGACGTTCCATTTGTTGTGATGCTGTTTACTTGGAGAGTAGGTCTAGTTGGATGGGTGGCATTTTGGGACATGAAAACTTTGAGATAATGATTAGATATGCAGTTGGGGATACTAAGTAGGTAGTCAGATATTCAAGGTGGGGAGTTGAGGGAACTATATGAGGCTAGGGGTATAAATTTGGAGTGGTCAGATTATAGAAGTTTTAGGAAGCCATGGAACTTGAATTAGATCACCAAGACTAAAGGAGATGAAGAAGAGAGAAGAGCTAAAGACTGAGCTGTGGGAGTGCTAAATATCAGATGGAGAGAAGAAGATGTAGAGCCAGTAGTAGAGACAGAGAGAGGTGATCAATGAGATAGAAGAAGACCAGGAAAGTGTAGAGTTCTGGTAGACAAATGAAGAATCATTTTTAAGAAGGGTAGAATGAAATAATCCTTCCAGATGCTTCTGAGGAAAGGAATAAAGATGAAGATTGACTGTTGCCTGCTGAATTAGACACTGTGGACGTCACTAGTACCCTTGTCAAGAGCAGGGGTGAAGACAAAAACATAATTGGAGTGGATTCAAGAAAGAATGTGAAATTGCAAAGATGGATCACTCTTTTAAAGAGTTTTGATATAGAGGGGACAGAAGTATGGAGTATAATTTGATGGGGTCATGAGGTTAACTTTTTCTTCTAAAAGAGAAATATCACAGTGTATGTGATATGAAAACATTCCAATTAAGAGTTTAAAATAAAAATCTTGATGGTGTATAGGAGAAAGAGGATAATTATAGGGTCAAAGATATTGCATGAGCAACAGGAGATAAGCTTGAGCAGAAAGGAGGAAGAATAGGATGCTAATGCCAAGCATACCTCAAGTTTTTGAGCAAAAGAACAACATTGTTAGATGTGGGTTTCAGGAAGATAAATTATGCATCCTAGTGTCCAATTATTGGAGGAGGAAGAGTTTAGGGAAAAGAGTCAAGTTAGGAGGTATTAAAATAGCACAGGCAAAGGGCACTTTACATTTGTTTTATAACTTATAAATGCCCACTATGGTTGGTGCTAGTAGATATAGTGTCATTGGGAAGAGATAGGTGGAAAAATTAATGAAACTAATAGAGATTCAGTCAATAAATGTGGACAACTGATTGGATGTGGTATTGAAGAAAGGAGAAATGAGGGTCAGGAAAATGACAAAATTGTGACAAATATAAACAGAGGACACAGGAAGGAAAAAAAGCAAGTATGGGTGGGAAGATTACCAGTTAGGTTTTGGCATATTGAGTTTGAATGCCAGCAAGCCTCTAGGTAAAGTTGTCTAGAAGGAAATTTAAAATTTAAGACTGGCACTTGGGAGTCATCAGGATACTGCCAATGGTGAAAGTCATGAGACTAGGTAAGAAAGCCATGGAAAAGGTGAGTAGAAGAGAGAAGTAGATAATGTCAATGATGCAACTTTGTAGCCTATTTCCATTATGGAGGGAGAATGAGGAGGAGTAGCCAGAGATTGTAGTAGATAAGGGGTGGTGAGAGTCAGCTAAGGAGTAAGCCCAGACAACTGTAATGTTACTGAATCCAAGAGAAAAATAAGAATGTTTTAAAGAATGAAAGCACTGTTCAACAATATCAGGAAATCCAAAGAGGTTAAGAACAAGAACTGAAAATATGTTGTTGGATTTTGATCCTTCTCAATTGATGGATGATAGCCAAACAACATAAGTGACAACAAGCACCACAACTCTGACTATGACCAACACAACAATAATATTTTGCTACCAGGGGAAGAAACAGACAATGAAAACACCATAAACATGAGAATGTACTCAAATTTACAGCTGTCTGGGGACAGTTAGTATAAGATTCAAAGAGTACAACTCATTTCAACAAACCCTAAAGGAATCGGTAAATTATGGTTTAGTATAATTGATGCTTATAATGTTGAAACATGAGTCTTTAAGAGAAGATTAATTCACATTAGAAATTCTTGGTTTAAAAATCAGTTGTGCTAAAATGCAATGTACTATCCTGAATTGGATTCTGGAACTGTAAAAGGACATTAATAGAAAAACTGGTGAAATCCAACAAAGTCTATAGTTTAGTTAATAGTCATATACCATAATTGATTTCATAGTATAATATGTCTGGTAATATATAACATTAAGAGACACAAAGTATAGGGTTATGTAAACTCTCTTTACTATCTTTATAACTTTTTCATAAACCTAAAATTATTACAAAATAAAAAATTTAAATCTTAAAAATGACCAGAAAAACTTCCAGTGACACATGTGGAAAGATTTTCTACCCAAATAATTAAATGAATAAACTCTTGGTGCTTATGTAGGTAAAATTTAATTACTGGGTATTCTGTTTATGAGAATTAACTCATTCCATCAATGTTTTTATAGAAATGAGGTAATATGTTCTTAGACAAAATAATAATATGAATAAATTTTCCTATAAGTCACCTGCTTTCTCCAGTTGATTTTTAGATCTGTAGCTTAACTAGCCAGCATTAAACGAGCCTGTTTACACAAAGAAATCAACTGCAGTTCTGCTTTTGTATTTGGTCTTTCTTCACAAAAAAATAGTTAATTATATTCCTTGCTAAGAACCAGCAAGAGAAAGCTACCTGTTGTTTATTAAACAAACCAACAAATAAGGTGTTGTAATGTTTTTTAAAAGTACTTATTACGTATTTGTTCTTCCTGAGATGTATATCGGATACCCTAGTTGGTAATGATTTTCACATGTAATTCATATTAACAATAAGCAAAGCCATTCTTCTAGAAGTCCTGGATAGAAGGACATCTGTGGAGCTGAGGCAGAAATGCCTCTCCATGGTCTCAATGAAGTCAGTGAGGTTGATAACTAAAACTCTGGTCTTCAGTACAAACCATTCTTTAACTACTTTCTTGTCAAAGGGAAGCTAAAGTTCCAAACTCCCATTTTCCATTGCAAGTATTAAACTTGTCAGACAATTGTTCTGAGTGTAATGATTCACAAACACAGACTTACTTGATTTGGCCTCTTGTACAATGATATTTACTGAATTGCATTTTGGCCTTACAGGAAGTTTGCCTACTGAATTAGCAAGTATTAAACCAAATTTGATTATGAAAAAGAGATGACAAGTTTTTCATAAATATTGAATCATTCAAAATCTAAAATTTGTGTATATATTATACTTCTTCTGGTGGGAACCACAAGTATAAAAAAAGTCATTTTATGCAGATAGCAACCTCAAAGAAACCTATTTTGGTCTTTATTACGCAAATGCATTTGAGGAAACTGGCCACCACATCTTGAGGTTTTTCCTTAATGGAAATTTCTGATGACATTTCTCTCTGGTTTCTTTACTAGCACTTATCCCAAGCAGTTGTTCTGGTTGTCATTTTGTGGATACTGTAAATTTTTATTTTGGTTACCAAGAAAACCAGAACTAAATTTGCATCTTACCTTTAACCACTCTATAGGATCCAGTGGCATATATTTTGTATACTCAGCCAATTTTGTTCTATTTTCCTATTCTTATTTTCACATAGTTCCAATTCTCACATATACATAATGCTGTTTCACAGTTCTTCCTCAAGTCATTTTTTATTGTGCTAAAACATATATAACATAATATTTATCATGTTAAGCATTTGTAAAGTGTACAATTCAATGGCATTAAATATACTCACAATGTTATGTGATCATCATCACTACCTATGCTCAACTATATCTTGCTCCTCATGAAAAACCCAGTATCCATTAAACAATATATTGATCTTCCCCTCACCATCTCCTGGTAACTCTATTCTACTTTATGTCTCTGTGCATTTGTCTATTTTAGGCACCTCATATAAATGCACTCATGCAATATTTGTCTTTCTGTGTATGCTTATTTTTGAGGTAGGTGGATCAATTGAGCCCTTGAGGTTTAGGTTTCAGTGAGACATGATCACGTCACAGCACTCCAGCCGGGACGATAGAGCAAGGATCCTGTTTCAAAAACAAAGCAATACAAAACAAAAACCAGAATAATGTTTTCAAGGTCCATCTATATTCTAGCATACATCAAAGTTTAATTCCTTTTTATGACTCAGTAATATTCTCCCAAAATCCTTTTTGAAAGAAGCAAGGCATAAAAAAAGGAGGAGAAAGAAGAGGAAGAGAAGAAAGAGCAGGAGGAGAAGGAAAGCTGGTCTAGGTTATTCCTATGAGAGGAGTATTTAGGTTATGTGTTAGCAGAAATGGAGTAGTATGTTAGTAGATATTAGCAGAAATTGGTGTTGCTCCCTGCTAATATGGTCTTGGAAAAGTCATCTTAATTTTCTCAGCAGTAATTTCTTGTGTTCAATAGGAGCAGTAACCAGACCCCATGGAGGAATAAATAAAATAAAATATAGGAATATGCCTAAGATGTACATACTTCGTAAAAACAATAGCTTGAAAAAATATTGGTGTTTAGTTTGCTGGCACCCAAGAGCTGCCCATGAGCTAACCTGTGAGATAAGTGAAATTGACGTTTAGGACTTTTCTCCTGTCTACTGTCAGGGCCTCTCTCTCCTCCCTCAACTTCCATCTTACTCTTCCAGATCTCAAGGCACTCCTGTTCCATTTGTAATGTTCTACAGTTTCCACAGATAAATAGTTTCTAAACAGTTCACAACTTCTTTAGAGTTCAACTAGTAATTATCCTTAATAGGCTAGCATGTGATAATTCATGGGTGGCATTAATATTTAATAACAAACAAAAAATAATGCAATGCTCTTTGATTGAAAGATGTTAGACTTCTAGTGTTAGAATTTCTGATTCTACAACTGTCTTACGTGGTGAGGATTTTCCTCAGGATACAGGTCGTTATATGGGGGCACTGTCTTTCTCAGTCTCCTCAAGCCATATTAAATAGAAAGGGGCATGTGCCACTGTGTTGTCTCTATCATGGTAAGGGCACCCTGTCTATAATGGTTACAGGGCAAGTTCCACACCTGAGCATATTGCCTAATGCTATACCTCTTTTTGTGATTTCTTAAAATGGCATTTGAGGAATTACACTACCTAGATATATTTTGATGCCTTTTCTGCCTAGAAAAGGGGGACCGATTCTACTCTTATTTTGGTAATTAGCCAATCATCTGTCTATATTTTCCCTGAAAGATCTTACTAAACTGTCTTTCATTGCCATTGTATTCTTCTTTCCCTCTATTACGTACTTGCATGTTTCGTACTTGAAGTAGTTTTATTTTACTATTGGATAAATTCTATCATCTACATATCTGGTAGCTGGGACCTAGGTGAAACCTTATAATATGATGAAGAACACAAAACACATATAATGTCCTCAGCTCTCTACAAAGCATTTGGTAGACAGGCTGAAAGAAGACTCATTAAAAAACAACAATAACAACAAAAACCCGAGTTTCTATTTTTGCCTCTAGAGGAAATGAACTTTGCCCACCCAGAAACCAGTTTGGTAATATCATCTGCAGGGATTTATCCTCAGGTTAGTTTCAATAAAGGAATTTAGGGACTTAAAGCTTGTGAACTAATCATTTATCACAAGTCAATGAAGATTTCTTCCTGTCTCTGCGTTTTTCTCTTTCTTTATTTGTTTTAAACATAGGAAATTAGACTGGGCATGGTGGCTCATGCCGGTAATCCTAGCTTTTTGGGAGGCAGAGGCGGGAAGATCGTTTGAGTCCAAGAGTTCAAGACTAGCCTGGCGAACACGGTGAAACCCATTCTCTACAAAAAGAACAAAAACAAAAACAAAAAACAAAAAATTAGCCGGGTGTGGTGGTGTGTGCCTGTAGTCCCAGCTACTCAGGAGGCTGAGGTGGGAGGATGGTTTTAGCACAGGAGGAGGAGATTGCAGTGAGCCGAGACTGTGCCACCACACTGAAGCCTGAGCAACAGAGAAAAATCCTGTCTCAAAAGAAAAAAGTTATAAGCATAAAAAAATATTGCTAAAAATCTCTTTGAGGGTGTTGGCTTTACCAATAGCACACTACTTCTAATATTAAGATGTTACATTTCTTCCTTTTCAAGAATGTACTGTAGCAGAGTCTGGATTCCTCAGTGTTAGGGACTGTGCATTTCTGTCTTGGCATGTGTATTGCCTAGTATCTAGTCGGTGGTTAATAAGCACTCAAGTGCATGCATCAATGTATAAATAACTACTTATTGGAAGTTGATATATATAATATTTTCCTTTCAATGATAATGGGTTAATAAGGAATAATTTGGAAAGAATACTAATTTCACTTTTGAGGTCTTCTGTCCTCTTTCACTTTGGAATTATAACACCTTTCAACAATTGAATTTGTCAGTTTGGCCAATTAAATGTGACTCTGCCTGAACTTATCCATCCCTTGCCTCCCTCCCTAGCTGCAATATAGTGAAATCAGTGTGATAAAGGCCATGACAGAGCTCCATTTATTATTTATAAAATGATGGAGTTAATGTGACTTCATAGAGGTCTCATGAAAAAAGAAATCAGGAGATGGTCAGGCATATGGTAAGTTAAATATTATTTTTCTTTTTTGTTTGAATCAGGAATTATGAGGGGAAGGCTGATGGGAAAAATAATTGCTAAAGGGCAGGTAATTAGGTATAAATGAAATTGAGAACAATAATTTAATAGATAGTTGGTGCTCTACTAAGTTGGAATATCTGTTTGATGTGTTATATAAAATTTGACTAGTTACATGAAATTTTTAACACCAGTGCTGGTTGGTAGATGTTATAAATTACAATGTCATAAAGCAGAATTTGTGAGGAATGCAAAGGTGCAAAATGGTCCAGCTGTTTAAGTTAATGACTGGATTACTGCATAATCTTATTTGAATAAAGAAATATTTAGACATTAAAATAAAATTAGGACTTTCTAAAAACTTTGAAAACCAAGGATTGGCTTTAGTCTGAGTGATCATGTCTTTAGACAACCATGTGTTACCAACTACATTATTTTATAGATATTGTCCCTGTGAATTTTTTTTACAAGAAATGTTTTTTACTGAAATACAAGTGAAGAAAATTTAACATATCATAAATAAACAACTTGATAAATTTTCATAAGGTGAACACTTCCTTGTAACCACCAAGCATATCAAAAAACAGAACATTTCTGCTCCCTCCCCATTTCGACCATTACTGTCAAAAGTCAGTACGCTCTTAAATCATAGTGGTTTTAAAGCTGATATTTCTGGTGCTTTTTTTATTTTTGAGACCATGTCTCGCTCTGTTGCCCAGGCTGGAATGTAGTAGTGCAATCTCAGCTCACTGCAACCTCTGCCTCCTGTGTCCAAGTGATTCTCCTGCCTCAGCCTTCCAAGTAGCTGGGACTACAGGCGTGTGCCACCATGCCCAGCTAATTTTTGTATTTTTAGTACTGATGGGTTTCTACCATGTTGGCCAGGATGGTCTCTATCACTTGACTTCATGATCCTCCCACCTCGGCCTCCCAAAGTGCTGGGATTAGAGGCATGAGCCACTGTGCTCCGCCCTTCTGGTGCTTTTTAAAATGTTAACCAAAGATTCTATTATATGTTTAATCTGTTAGATGGAGAATTGATAAAGTGCCCAATTAACTCAGTAAATTTAGATGTGAACTTTGAATTGTTAAAATCAAAATATTTTTCTCTTCTAGGTAACTTTCCCATGTTTATCTATACAAATGTCTTCCATCTCAGGTCACATTAAAAATGACACAGACTTAAAGACCCAATATTTTCAAATATGAAAGAATATAACACACATTAAAATCTTGCTATAAAATCGTCTATATAAAGCTGATTTACTCTTTAAGTGTCCACATCAATCTCTGCTCAGTATTGTACAAACAAACCCAAACCTGTCTCTAATTTCTTCAATATAATCAAAGACCAAATATTGCTATTACTTACTTCAGGGATATAGTTGATACCCCTCAATTAAGTTAATGAGTAAACCAATTATAGAATTCAAGATATAACAGCAGCCCAAACACTTCTACTTAACACCAGCCTAATAACTTCTGTATTAGTCATGATATGAATTTTAACTACATAGGTTTTTTATGATATCATTTTCCAAAAGCAGGATGTAGTATTTATTAAATACCACCTAGACCAGCAGAGATAATAAGCATTGTGCTGAGTGTAGAATACAAGGATGAATAGGCGTTATTAACTTCATTTCAAATATTAGAAAACAGAGTGAAGCTCCTGCGCCCAATAAATGGCAAACCAAGCTGTATCCTGAGTCTGTTTGGATCCAAAGTCAGTGTTCTTTTTATTTTGCCATATTGCCATTGCAAGGTAGTGCCATTCCAAAGTTAACTTTATCTGAACAGATTAGAGGTACAGAAAGAAGGCAGAAGAAATCTTAAAAGAAATGAATGGCAAATAATAATTTATCCATATATGTTTTCACTCTAAGATAGGAATATAGGCAGAAGACAAGAATCTTTCTCAATACCCATGTACCACTCTACTTTTACCTTCAGCAACCTTCTATTTTAAATTGACAGAACATGGCTACTTAAATATAAACTTAACAGAGTTGCTGTGAAGGATAAAGACATTTGGAGTATTTAGACCTGACTGATTCACAATTTTCTTGCATGTTACTGCACGGTTTTGTGCAATGGTTTGTAAACTTATTACAGTTAACTGCATAACATAATAAACTCAAATAATGTTGAATATGTATAAGTGTATCCTGTGATGAATTTAAAAAGTCACAGTGAGTTAGAATTGAAAGGCTAATGTTGGCTGAATAAAGGCAGATGTTATTAATTGGCTGATTAGACAAAATTCATTGAAATTTTCAAGGGCATACAGTATGAAAATGTGACTGTGAACTTAACTGTATGAACATATGTTAGGATTATTTTTTATTACATAGACAGGAAATATATTATTGAATGGTACTGAAAGATATTGTTTAATTTCTAGGGAAATCTATACTCCTTAATATGCTGGCCACATACCAAGTAATGGTTAGCTCTTATTTTTTGAACTTTATCATTACTTTAAAAAAGAATGAATGTATTAGCATGACTATCCTAAAACCGCATATATTAAAATAAAAAAATTGAAGACCAGTTTATAATATTTGAAAAATAACATTACATTGCCTGGTATTCAGAAAGCATTTATAAATTGCCACTTACCAATTTTATTTTTGAAACTACACAACCTTTTACAGAATTCTAAAGTTATTTAATGGTTGAAAAATCATGGAGGAGTCTTCATATTCTTCACAAGCTAGAAAGTTGGTATGCTCTGCAGGAATTGCAGAAATCAGAATGTTACATTTTTCAAATAAAAGAATACATGCTCATTCTTTGAAACAGCTGAGCAATATGTTAGTGTATGAATAAAAAGACAAACTCTTTGCCCTGCCCCAGCCACATTGTGCAGAAAAGTATGTGATGATTCCAGACATTCTTTGCAGATGTAATCAAATTTATAAGTATTTATATGTACATCTTTATATACACGTATAATACAACAGATAAATAATTTCATTAAACTCTTCTGAAATCTGATTTTTAAAAGATTTAACAGTATACTCTGATAATCCTTTTATTCAGAATATGTAGAATGACATTATTATTTTTAATGTTACTTTCTTCATGTAACAATGTTTATTTAACCAATTCTTTATTGATAGTTTTCCCTTTTCATTATTTGAAATAATGCTCAAATTCCATCTTTCTATGTATGTCCTCTAAACTAATTAAATTTGAATTGATTTTTGCCAACTTTTATCTGATTATCCTATGGAGGGTATATTATAATCAATATTAATTACTGAGTTATAGGAAATTTTGGTTTATACATCTTCTTTTCTATAAGAACATGATTAAAAGAAAATGTGTAAACTAAAATTTCACTCAAATAACATATCTACATATTTTTTACTAATCTATCATTTTGACTGAAAATTAGCTAATACTTTTTTTTCTTCAAGTCCTTGAATTTCTAGAGAACACTGCATACAGCTGTGTTTCTCAATCTTGACTACACCTTAGATTTTAGAGCTCTTGATTCCCAGGCTACATCAATTGAATTTGAATCTCCAGAGGTGGAAACTGGGCTTAGTAAAGTCGTCTAGATGTAGCTTATTTTGAAGGAGACGTTTCCTGGAGAAAAATAGAGAGGAAGCAGGAAAAAAATTAGTAAATCTCAAAAGAAAAATTTCAACAAGTTAATGTGTCATCAAGAATTTACTATATGTGAAAAAATGCTCACATAGTGCTATTTGTTGGTAAGAGACTGAAAGTCTCCATTGTCAGGCTTTATTTGGTCAGTGGAAGTAAAGAGAGAAATTGCAGCATCTTGCTGCTGGTCCTGTTGCCTGCTATAATAGCTTGTGGGCAGCTCTCCTTCTTAGCACTTGTCTGGGTTGCATTATCTATTTTCTGTTTTTGTTTTTTTTTTTCATTATTATTTAATTCATGTTTCTCTTCCCTGGTAGAGGTACTCTCCATGAGAGCAGACCTTCAGCCTGTTTCAATTCATGCTGTGTTCCTAGGGTCAGGTATAGAGCCGACACAGTTGATGATTGGTCAGTATTGGGTCCTTGAGTTAATGACTAACACTTCAAAGGAAGGTAGAAGGTAATCAGAGAATAGAGGTTATGGCATGGGAGCATATAATTTTTGTTTTGCACTTTTTAAAACTCTTATATGCCAGATTTAGAACAAAGTACATTTTATTTGGAGAAGTCAAATGGGGAAAAGTGTGAGAAAATGATAATAATAAATAAAATTATTGGAGAGAAGAAAGACTATTTAACAAGTTAGTGAGCACATTTTTTAGTAAGGGAGAAAACCAGTATATACTATTCTGAAAGGTCTGTCTTGTATTTAGGCAGGAAATTATTTAAAGGAGACTTGGTTCTCATGAAGTCCATTTTAATCAGAAGGGAGAAGATTTGGGATGGAATGAAGATAGAATGTAAAAGATCTGCATCAGTTCAGCACTGGAGGGAGATTTTGAAAACTGTACATTATAAGAAAACTGTCTGTAAGTTCAATGGAGACAGTGAAAGAGATGAAAGTTATCATGTTTAACATCTAATATTAAAATTAATGGGACTGGCATGGTGTGAGAAAGAGTAAGAATGATTCTAATGTGCTCCAGGACTCTGTAAAACTTGGCATGAAATCTCTATTCCAATTGTCAGAGAAAGAAAACCAGAATATTTCAGTCTAGTTTTGAAAACTTTTATTTGTATGTTTGAGGAAATAGTGAGTAATATTTTAATGGTCAATGACATTATGCAGATGATGGACAAATATTATCAGATTAAGATAGACTTGGTTATATTGTGTAAATCTTGAAAGTCCCAAGTGAATAGGAATAAAGGTGTGAAAGCATGAAAATATGCATGTGTAAAAAAGAAAATAAACTAGGTGGCCTATTGAAATGTTTATAGTTCATCATTTTGTTGTATTCTCATTTCTACCAATACTTTTTCTCACTCTGTGCCTACTGAGAAAACGACAGAAGAGTAATGTAATAATGCTAAATGGTGGCATTAAGAAAAGTTCTAATATTTAGAGACATATTTCAAGGCTATTTAAATATGATATCTTCCATCTTAATTTATTTTAGAGTATTTTTAAATTAACCCAACAAACATGATTAACAATAAGGTTTTTATAATAAAACCTGAAATTCAATAAAACTTGGTATCATTTTTGTTATGATAGTCTTTCAGATTTTTGAAGGTCTGAAAATTTTGTAGAATCAGAATTCTATTGCTGATGGAAAGACCCTGTACATTGGTCAGTTCATTACCTTGTTTTATAGATGAAAACTGAAGCTAACAGGTAGTTACTTTGATGGCTATAAGCTATGATCAGAATCCAGGCTCCATTAATTTCTTTTCTGCTGCTCTTATGTATAATATTTTACTGGTTTTTGAGTGAATCAGGTCCAAATATGTGTCCTCTCTGATTTCCCTTTTCTTTGGCAAACTCAAAATACCTTTTCATAATGAAAATCAAAACTATCTTCTTCCTACGCTCTGAAGCTTGCCCGAAGATTTACAAATGGAATGATGTTAGTACAGCCCAAATCTGAAGATATCTGGTATAAGTGTTTAGATTTTATTAAGGTAAAGGTCAGAACTGGAAAAGTCAGAATGAATTAAAAGCAGAACCAGTGTAAGCACAAAGACCAGCATCCACTCAATATGCAAAGCAGAGATTGGCCTCATATTGACCCTTTTATATTATAAAGCCACTAAAAATAGAAATAAATCCTGATATAACTAAATACATATTATTGACACTAGTGTTTTTGACACTTGGAATAGATTTTTGTATTCATAGTTTCATGTATTCATGTATAGTTGCTATTTAAAACCCCAAACTCAAATACATTGACCCTTAAGGAACTTAATGCTTTCCAGTTCAAAAATAAGAAGCCCTAAATAATTTCATCAAATTATTTTGCATTTAAAGCGGTCATGTAAGGCCTCAGGAGAAATACTTGCTTAATGTCATATACTTAAATACAGGGCATTTACATCAAAACTCTAATTTACATATGCTTATGAAATATAAAAGAGAACAGCAAGAAAATCTCACAGGAGTATAAGATTTGACCCAAACAAACGCAGCCTTATTTTCAATTAGTAGGCTCTACCATGTATAGAGGAATTGAAAAATAGCTATTTGCGGACATATTAAATTATCTGTCATCTAATAACAATAATAACAAATTCATCATTAGTGATGACTACTGAGTGTCATTCAAGGAAACATGGTTTGACATTCAAGTGTTCTACAACATGCCATGGATTTTTTTCTTTTAAGAGACAAGGTCTTTCGAAAAGTGTCTGTTCGTGTCCTTTGCGCACTTTTTTATGGGGTTCTTTGTTTTTTTTCTTGTAAATTTGTGTGTTTCTTATAGATGCTGAGTTTTAGACCTTTGTTGAATGCATAGTTTGCAGAAATTTTCTCCTATTCTGTAGTTTGTCTGTTTATTGATAGTTTATTTTGCTATGCAGTAACTCTTTAGTTTAATTAGATCCCATTTGCCAATTTTTGCTTTTGTTGCAATTGTTTTTGGCTTCTTTGTCATGAAATCTTTTCCCATGAAATCTTTTCCCATGCCTATGTCCTGGAATGGTATACATGTGGCCAATAATCATATAAAAAAAAGTTTAACATTACTAATCACTAGAGAAATGCAAATCAAAACCACAATGAGATACCGTCTTACACCAGTCAGAATGGGTATTATTAAAAAGTCCAAAAATAGCAGATGCAGGCAAGGTTGTGGAGAAAAATGAAAGCTTATACACTGTTGGTGGAAGTGTAAATTAGTTCAACCATTGTGGATGACAGTGTGGCAATTCCTCAAAAACCTAAAGACAAATACCATTTGACCCAGCAACCCCATTAATGAGTATATACCCAAAGGTATATAAATCATACTATTATAAACACACATGCACGTGTATGTTCATTGCAGCACTATTAACAATAGCAAAGACATGGAATCAATCTAAATGCCCATCAGTGATAGACTGGATAAAAACATGTGGTGCATATAACCACGAAATACTATGCAGCCATAAAAAGAATGAGATTGTGTTATTTACAGGGACATGGATGGAGCTGGGGGCCAATATTCTTAGCAAACCAAGGCATGAATAGACAACCAAATACTGCACATTCTCACTTATAAGTAGGAGCTACATGCTGAGAATACATGAACACATAGCGGGGAACAAAACACACTGGAGCCTTTTAGAGGGTAGAGGGTAGGAGGATGGAGAAGAGCAGGGAAAACAACTAAAGGATACTAGACTTAAAATCTGGATAATGAACTATTCTGTAAAACAAACCCCCATGACACAAGTTTACCTGTGTAACAAACCTACACTTGTACTCCTGAACTTAAAAAAAAAAAAAAAAAAAAAGAGATGGGGTTTTACTGTGCACTGTGTTGCTTGGGCTGGTGTCTAACTCCTGGGCTTAAGCAATCCTCCACCCTTAGCCTCCAGAGCAGCTGGAACTACAGGCATGTGACACCATGACTGGCTGTATTTTTTAAAAAGCACTTGTAAGTTAGAAGATGCCATAATAAAATTTTGTGGAGTGAGATTGGGAAGAATGTTAATTTGAGGGAAGAAACTTTCTAAAAGTGATATGTTGGGGAAAAAAGTTTAAAAAATGATAGAGGAGCAAAAAGAACATAAATTTAAAATTCTTCACTGGGCTCCTAATATTCCCTTTTGAAATAAATTTTACTGAGCATATACTTATGTGCAAGGTGCTATTCTAGGCATTAAAGGATATAATAGTGACCCAAATGGACAATAATCTGTCCTCTCAAGGAATTTGCATTCTAGTGATTTGCACTTCTTCTTATCAAAGGCATATCATCAGTGCTTCAGATATATATAAAGAATGGGACCCCAAAACCTAAAATGCAATAAAAAAAAAAAAGAATGGGAGAGTAGGGAGTAAGATAGAAGATAAAGAGAAAGAGGATAGAACAGGAAGCAGTGAAGGGCAGAAAAATTGGGAAAGAGAAGTAGACTAATTTCTGGGGCTATGTCTATTGTGAAACCTCCTCTGACTCCACTTCTACCTGAGGTGTTTTCTCATGTACTCTAGTAGGTTTGCCTGTTTTCACCTCAGCATTAATCACCCCACTCTTTTCTCCATATGTTTTCTTGTTTTTCTCCCCAGTTGACTCTGATTTGCTGAGTCATTAGTCTGTATATCACAGAGTCAACCATGGTGCCTGGCACATAGTAGATGCTCTCATCTATGTTATTTGTTCAACAAATAGTAATTGCAATTATCTGGCAAAGTATTCTGTTATTGTGGAGAAACATGCATCTCTGTATTGACCATCTACGTTACACTGGAAACTGAAATTGATTTTTTTCATGGGTGGGGAATGGAGTCTCACTCTGTTGCCCAGGCTGGAGTGCAGTGGTTTGATCTCGGCTCACTGCAACCTCCACCTCCCGGGTTCAAGCGATTCTTCTGCCCCAGCCTCCCGAGTCGTTGGGACGACATGTGCGTGCCACCGCATCTGGCTAAGTTTTTATTTTTAGTAGAGATGGGCTTTCACCATGTTGACCAGGCTGGTCTCGAATTCCTGACCTCAAGGTGATCTGCCTGCCTCAGTGTCCCAAAGTGCTGGAATTACAGGCCTGAGCCACCGCTTCCGACCGGAAATGGACTTTTTTTTTAATTGATAGGTAATTTTCCTTTGAATTTTTTAAGACAAAAATAGCAGTGGCAGAGAGAAGAGATGCTGTGGGGGAGAGGGTTTTAGCTGCCTCACTTCCCTCAAATAAACGTCTGTCAGCTCTTCCTCAAACACACACACACACACACACACACACACACACAATTTTATTAAAATACAATGTGAAATTAGCTTCAAAACAGTTTCATAGGACTCTCTTCCAATTAGATTTCCATTCTAACACAGTTATTCCAGAGCTGATACCATCCAATTACTAGCTATTGGAAATAATTTCAAATCTTAGGAACAATTTATCTTTTAATTATTTAATTGTAATATATATTTTAATTAATTATTTAATTAAAAGATAAATTACATAATATACATTATATATATTAAAAATATGTATGTATTTTGAGATGGAGTCTCACTCTGTCACCCAGGTTGGAGTGCAGTGGCGCGATCTTGGCTCACTGTAACCTCCTCCACCTCCTAGGTTCAAGCGATTCTCCTGCTTCAGCCTCCCAAGTAGCTGGAACTACAGGTGCATGCCACCACACCCAGCTGTATTTTTTTTTGTATTTTTAGTAGAGACGAGGTTTCACTGTGTTAGCCAGGATGGTCTCGATCTTCTGAGCTCCTGATCTGCCCACCTCAGCCTCCCAAAGTGCTGGGATTACAGGTGTGAGCCACCGCCTCCACCAATTGTTTAATAATTTTATAAAAATACAATATGCAAAACAGAAGTCCAACCTGAACCTTTTACTTTGTGGGTCTTATTGGGGTAAGGAAAATCCATAACTTTGATGATTGCAGGTAGAAGTATACTTGAATTAGTGCTTGGAGAGCTCTCCCACCTCTTCAAGTTTCCATGGCAAGTACAGTTTTAAGTTCTCTCTGAACCCTGTGCAGAGGATCTGGGATGTGGGAGTAAAAGAATGAGCATCACTGTGTGCTTAGTTCAGTTAAAATTAAATTCCAAGAGTTCCCTAGAGCACTTTTATATCAACTTGACCCAGCATTACCTCTGGTATTTGCTTCAGCAAATCATTTAAAACACATAACCGTTGTCTTTGTTTTCGAGTTTATAGTCAGAGTGATTTGAAAACTCTTGGCGCCTAACATAAAAGCCAGAAATAAATATGGAACATATTAACACTGAATATAGGTTGTGATGAATCACAGTTTGTCAGCTTTCAAGTATTACAATTATCTACCTAAAAATACCCTACTGTACTCAGTCACCTTCCATAGCTGTTTACCCCTGCTTGTCACTGTAACTTCTAATGCTGTTATACGTTTGTTTTTAGGTTGTAATGTTAGCACCATTCAATATTTTTTACTTAACAGTTATCTTTAGTTACTGTGTGTTTATCTTTTGAGATAAATACAGTAGTTCACTAATCACACTAATTGAAGATGGGCATTGCTAACATTACTGAGATTTATAGATTAGTCATTGTGGGAAGGAAGGGGAATTGATGGTAGCTGGATTATGTTAGTGCTGGCTAATTGAGAGGAAAAAAAGTTAATGCAGACTTTGATCCTGGACTCAGACTCCTAGGAGTAACTGTCAAATGACACCAAATTCCTGCTGTTTAGTATTAAATATCTGAAGCACACCTTTGTGTTTTATTAGCACATCTATGCAGTTATTGGTGAGCTCTGCCATTATTATGTTTATTCATAAATGCCCCTGAATTGTATTTGTAGAAAAGCCGCCACTTTTTCTTCTAGAATTAACCTGTATTTGTGTTCATGTGTGCGTGTATGTTTGCCTGTAACAATAGGGGTAAGATAAAATTCAGAATTAAAACTCTAAAATTGAACTGTTTTTAACACTGAGACCAGCGATAAAGTAATCAAGCTGAATAAAAAGACAAATTAAATAAGTGCAGTTTGAGTGAAAAAAAAAGTACATACTGAGAGAAAGCAGCAGCCTAAGGTAGCCAGATGGATTGTTTTACTTGGAGCTTTTCTTGCAATTCTGAGTGAAACAGAAATTAACCTAAAGAATTATCCTTTTTCTCTTACTTCTCAAATACTATGTTAGGTATTATATTGAAAACTCTTGAATTCAAACAGAGATGAAGAGTGAATATTTTATCAAGTCATATGGATTGATGAGACAAAAGTATTTCCTTTCCACCAACCCTATGTCTATTCTCTAAGCAAGACAAGATAATGTATGTATCAATTAATAGTATGTCAGACACAGCCTTACCTGATTTAAGTGTTGTGAATAATTTTTCTGATGTCATAAATTTTCACATGTGTTGTCTTCATTTTGATAAGAAAAAAAATCATGAAAAATTTATAATCACATAATTAATCTCTGTTTAAAAATGTTTTTAAAAGCATGGATTTTTCTTAGACAAATATGATTTTGTGTAGATGTGGTAGCTGGGCAAATTAAAGGAATAAAACAGCTTGTTCTTGCTTGTATAAATATTCTTCCTCTGGCCCATTTGCTTTTTGCCGCTCTTCCTATTTATTGCTCTATCTATCCTGTCTGGACTCAGACCCATCCTGATATGCCCTTGAAAATGTGAACAGATATGAGTTGTTACCAAGGGCTGCAGGAACTGTCTGGACTTACTCCTGTCCTGTCAAAGCCATGACTAAAGTTTAAAGTAGATTCTGTGAACACAATTTCAAAATCTCCCTCTCATGATTTTGATTTTGGCTTTTTTTCTAAAATATTATTGACATAGAAGTTTTCTTGAAGCAATCTTTCATTGGGAGCACCAAAAAATCAAAACTGAATATATGAACTATTTGAAAAATTAATCATGGCCGTTTATGCTGGAAGCTGACCAGGTAACTTCTCCAGTTCACATCTCAGAAAGAAAATACTGAGAAATCCCAGTGACTGTATCCTTTGGGTGCTAATAGAACAGTTTTAAATGTGAACAAAAGGAAATTGTGAGGGATGGTTATAAGGCACTGATGACTGTGAAGTGTGAGTAAAAGGGTTCTGTACCTGTGGATTAGTTAACCAGCTGCCTCCCTATACCACCTAAAGCAAAAATAATTAACAGAAAGGCAATAAAATGCCCACACAAAAGCAGAATGTTTAGTTCAATTCTTCCTTTTGGAAACAGTAAGTTAGCACAATTAACAGTATTATCTTGAGAAAGAAAATAGAGCTTCCTCTATGGAACCTGCCCTAGATTTTTGTGTTTTTGTGTTGAAATTAAGCCCACAAACAGCTGAGTTTAGAGAATGATCTGGTAGATGAGAGAAGTTTTGGAAGATTGTTTGCGGCTTTGGGGAATAAAGTACCTTCTGCTGACTACTCTTCTATTCAGTGCTACATCCATTTTGTAAAACTGGTTGCGAATAGGAAGGCCTGTAAAGCCCACTTTTGCTAAAGAGGGTTGTGTGTGCAGTAGAATTAGAAGTGACTCCCCAAGTCCTTTTACAGTTGTCTTAATCATCAGCTGAACAGTGGTGTGGTCCAATGGTCCACAGTCAGGGAAGACTGAAGTACTAGCTTTCTGTCGCTGTCCAGCTCTGCTACTGAACTCTGGCAATCTGGAAGAGCTTAAGAAGAGGTATCACTCTCTGGCTTACCTCTTTGGTCTCACCAGCTTGTGGTCGGTGCTTTCCTGTTAGCCAGTGTAACGGTTGGCTTTTCTGTCTCAATTTACCTGTGTAGACTTAACAGAGGCAAGCACTTTTCAAAGTCAAACTAATAGAGACCAGTGTCTTAGTCCATTTTCTGCTGTTATGCCAGAATGCCACAGAATAAGTGATTTATAAAGAATAGAAGTGTATTTGGCTCACGGTTCTGTAGATGGAAATTTTATTTTTAATTTTAAAAATTTAATTTTTTTGAGGTAGAGTCTTACTCTGTCACCCAGGCTGGAGTGCACTGGTACAATCGCAGCTCACTGTGGCCTCAACCTCCCAGGCTCAAGCAATTCTCCCACCTTAGAATCCTGAGTAACTGAAATCACAGGTGTACGCCACCATGCCCAGCTAATTTTTGTATTTTTTTTTGTAGAGACAGGGTTTTGCCACATTTCCCAGGTGGGTATCAAACTCCTGGGCTCAAGCAGTTTGCTTTCCTTGGCCTCCCAAAGTTCTGGAATTACAGTCATGAGCCACCACACCTGGCCAGAGGTGGAAATTTTAAGATGAAGGGGCCACACCTGGTGAGGGCCTTTTTGCTGCATCATAGCATGGCAGAAGGCATCACATGGTGAGAGAAGGTGAGAGTACATAAGACAGATAGGGAAAATAGGGGCCAAACTCCTGTGATAATGGCATCAATCCATTCATGGTAACAGAGGCTCATGTTCTAATCATCTCTTTAAGGTTCTACCTCTTAATACCGTTTCAATGTCAGTTGTATTTCAACATAAGTTATGAAGAGGACCGTGTAATTCCACTCCTGACCCCCAAAACTCATGTTCTTCTCACATACAAAATACATTCATTCCATCCCATTAGCCCCTAGAATCTTAACTCATTCCAGCTTCAACTCAAAAGAAGTCCAAAGTCTAGAGTTTCATCTGAATAAGATATTGGTGAGACTCAAGGCATGATTCATCCTGAGGCAAATTCCCTCTAGCTGTGAAATCAAACCTGTTGTCTACTTCCAAAATACAATGGTGAGACAGGCACAGGATAAACATTCTCAATCCGAAAGGGAGATATAGGCAAGAATAAAGGGGTAACTAGTGCCAAGTAAGTCCAAAACCCAAAAGGGTAAACAAAATTTAGTCTGAAAACTGGTGAATGATCTCCTTTGACTCCATGTCCCACTACCAGGTCATGCTGTGGGAATAGGTTGGAGTCATGCGTGTAGCCTCCCCATGCTAGAGTTGCATGCTGGTGGTAGATATATTGTTCTAAGGTCTCTGAGGTAGCCTTGCTCTCATGGCTCCACTAAACATTGCCATTGTGAGGAGTCTGTGTCAGCTCTGACTTCACATGTCCACTTGGCATTGCCCTGGTAATGGCTCTCTGTGATGGCACCACCCCGCAATAGTTTTTGTCCATGACATTCTTTGAAATCTGGGTAGAGGGCACTATGCCGACACAACTGTTGCATTCTGCATGCCTGAAAAATTAGCACCACATGGATACCATTCATATTTATGGCTTGTACCTTTCAGAGTGGCAGGTCAAGCCACAGCTGGACATGCATAAGCTGTGGCTGGATTGGCCACAGAGCACTCTGCCAGAATTCAGGGAGCAGAAACCTGAGGTGACTCTGGGGAGTGAACATGGTGGGTATGCTAAGCCCAACCACTAAAACTTTTCTGCCTTCCTACAGCTCTGGACCTGTGATGGGAGGGGAAACCTTGAATGTCTCTGAAAAGCTTTCAGGGTCTTTCTCCTATTGTTTTTATGAAGATATAGTACCTGTCTTCCTTTTCTCTATGCTTACCTTTATATCAAACAGTCCTTTATCACACCCTTGGTTTGCTCTACTAAAAAGGTCTTTTCACTCTTTACATGGTTAGGCTGTGAATTTTCCAAATCTTTTCATTCTACTTCTTTTTAAGTCATAAATTCTGTCTTTAAGCTCTTTCTTTCCTCTCACATCTCACTGTATTCAGTTAAAAGAAGTCACCCAGCAGCCTAAATGCTGAATATTTTGCTGTTTAGGTATTTCTTCTACCAGCTATCCTAATTTATCTCTCTTAAATTGTGCAATCCATAAACTCGTAGGATGTGGACACAATTATGCCAAGTTCTTTGCAATTATATTACAAAGATGGCCTTTACTCCAGTTTCCAATATCTTGTTCATTAGTACCATCTGAGATGTCATAGGAATGTCCTTTACTTTCCATACTTCTATCAACATTCTAATCACATAAGCAATCTTTAAGAAGTTCTAGACTTTTCGTACAGTTCTCTTCTTCCGATCTCTAACCGGGATCAGTCTTTTTTGCTCTACTCCTGGCAATACAGACTTTTTATATCCTACTTCTCCAATTTCTTCCAATCTGTATACATTACCCAGTTCCAAAGCTGCTTCCACATTTTCAGGTATTTGTTATAGCAACAAGCCCACTTCTAGTACCAATTTTCTCTCTTACTCTGCTTTCTGCAGCTATAATAGAATACCACAGACTAGATAATTTATAAAAAAAAATAGAGATATATTTGCCTCACAATTCTGGAGGCTCAGAATTTCAAGATGGAGGGGTTGCATCTGGTCAAGAGCCTTCTTGCTATATCATAAGACTGTGGAAGGCATCAAATGGTGAGAGTGCAAGAGAGAGAGGGATAAAGGGGACCAAACTCCAATACAATGGATCTGATTTATTCATGAGGGCAGAGCTTTCATGACTTAATAACTACTTAAAGGTTCTACCTCTTAATACTGTTACAATGGCAATTAAGTTAACAATATGAGTTTTGGAGGAGACATTCAAACAGTGGTTAATACTACTAACTCTAATTTGGCGTCCTGAGATAAATAACTCAATTTAAAATAACCACATAGTGGCAAATGTAGCTACTGGGCCTGGAATTAAATACCCGCTCTGCTACTAAGTATCTGTGTGATACTTAGTAGTAGCACATTAATAAAGTTTTCTGATTTTTAATTTTTTACCTGAATGATGAGTCACCATATTCACCTCACTGTGTTCCCATGAACATTATAGTCCATTGTCATAAAGGATGGTGTCTGTTCCTTAACAATTATTCAAGTAATAATGATCATTCTTACCAGGAATTACAGTGGTATTTGGGGCTATAGGATGGCATTATAACTGAGATTCTGGAATTATTTCTTTCAGTCACATCCATATTTGTGTTCTTGCTCCTTTCACAAGCATTTCTGTAGTAGCATATATCCAAAGATGAAACAAAATTTTACTGTACTGTCAGCTGGCAGAATTTTCAATACCTCACTGGAAATTCTGGTAAACACAGAGCTGACCCATGGCATCCAACAAAAATCTAAACTCCCTGCAAAAATTTAAACCTTAGCATATGACTATATCAATATGGGTACATGGATGGAAGACTGAAGAAGAATGCTGAACTACCCAATCTCATAGAATGAGTCAAAGAGAGTGCTTCTAAAAGCACAGTAAACTTGCCCACAAATAAAGTGTTGTCTGTCAAAGAAAAATGTACTGTGCAGAGTTAAATGGGCAAGGAAAACTTTATTGAAGACTACTGCAATAAGGGTTAAAGCTATTGCAATGGGGGAGAGAGACTGAACTGAATTCTGCTCAAACAAAATGCAGAAGGATTTTCACGTGCTAGGATGAGCTCATGGAAAAGCGATGAAAGATTTGGGGAGGCAGGTTGGCCAATGATATTAGACCATCTGTGTCTGCTAATTGGCCCTTAATGGAAGTTAGGTTTCCCCATTCCCACAGAGAAGGGAGATGGGGCACTATCTTCTGTGAATATTATATTTCAAAGGGATGGCTCCCAGGTCCTTGAAAAAGATATTTTAGGGTTGTGAAACTGGCAAGAGGCTCAGAAGATTTATGTCTGAAAAGGGCTGAGAAATAGTTTATAATTGCAAGTTTTTTTAAAAAGTAAATGGTTTGAGAAATGGGAAGTCAGGGTCCCATAGTCAGCAAGAAACATGTTGAAAATTTAGTCAAGTTGAGGAGAACTTTTTAAGTTTTAAGGCTGGCTTGTTTAGGTCAATCATTTTGACAAATCCAGTTCCTCTTTACTTATGATGTATCAATGTAGTTTTTTTTTTTTTCACCACGGTATATTTAGTTCAGTACTTTACTCACCAAATAAACCTATGTAATTGTCCATTTATTCTTTTTATGAATAAATGTCTTTCTAATTTAAAAATAATTTTTATTGTATAAAAGTATTGTACCAAAACTAAGAGAGAGAGAATAAAGTTTACCGACTACTCAAAGATAATTACTGTTTGCATTCTGTTGAATTTGTCTACCCCATCTTTTGCTAGTTATACACATTTGTTTTTCAAAAGTGGCAATCATAATTGTAATATCCATTATCACCTGCTTCTTTACGTAGAAGTGTGTTCTAAATATTGTTCTGTTACTATTTTACATTCCATGTCTTATTTCCATTTCTTTACTTGTTCCTCATTTTTGATGAGCAATTGATTTTATTTTTTTGCTGTGGTCTGTTATGCCGGGTTTTCTTCCCCCTCTTATACCATCTTCTGAGTTCTCTCATCCTTTTTTCTGTTTCTTGCTGCACAGAAGTCAGCCCTTTCCCCCACAATGTCTCCAGCCCTTGGATCCAGTCTTTCGCTCTATATTGTTATGTCTGCTTTGAATCTACTTGTCGCACTCCTACTTACTGCTTCTCTGCCCAGATTCTTCTGAGTAAAACTTGGGTTGAACTGTCTGCTTGGTTTTCATGGGACATTATCTTTCAGAACTCACACATTACCGCTTTTGATCGGGTACTACACCAATCCAAGGCAAGCCTAGGCTTCCTCTTATGGAATAGGGAGTCCAGGTCCATACAGGAAATTAACAGTCACTTCCCATCACTACTCTTCCAATTTGATGCCAGTTCTACAAGACTCTCTTCGGCCAGTTGACACCTTGCCTTTGAAAGAACAAATACTTGGTAGATGTGTGGTATAGGCACTGAGTGGTCAAGTTATCTTCTTTCCCTTTCCTTCTGGGTTTTTTGATACTATGCTTCAGAATGTTGAGGAGGGACAGTATGCACCATCATGGTGCCAGAGTGGAGACTGAGAGTACTTTCTTTTATTACACAGATCTTCGTGAAATTCTTGTCATGGCCTTAATCATAGCACATGGTGATCATTGACTCTGTGTGTAAGGCCAGTACAGGTAACTCCATAACTGCTAAAACTGAGTCAGGCAACTAATTCTATGTTCATTTCTGTGTTATTAATGTAAGAATTAAAAATTAACTGCTTAAACCCTCTCTTGACTAGACTTCATAGAGAGGAGTCATTTAGGTTGTAAATGACACCTAAAATTGATCACTCTAAATTTAGTTAAATATTTTTAGTAGAGGTCATTTTCCTTGGTTTATATATATATTACATATACTCAGGCAATTGGAAGTTTTTATTTGGATGTCAAAATATTCAAGCATGTATAGTAAAATACTTTGTTATTTTTCTACATCATATTTTATGTACGTGATATATTCTGTTTATAGTTTTATGCTACATTTAATTGTAACATTTGTTAAGCAACACAGATACATATAGCTTTTTTAGATTCCTGGAGGGTTTTTTGCTTGTTTTTTTAAAAATGTATAATCTATTACCATATTATCAGAAAAGTTACCTGGCATTTTTTAAAGAGATATCAAAAGTGACAAAAAAAAATAGCTTTGAATCAAGAATGAAAAAAGAAGACCACATATAAAAATTAGATGCTTGTAAATTATAATTTTTTTTCTGAATCTCTGAATATTTATGTTTATCCATGGACAGTTTACCTACACATACATGCACCAGTTTTGAGCAATACCTTTTAAGTGAAAAATATGTACAAATATTAAATGTAAATTTATATAAATATTAAAACTAACCATAGGTATTTAAACACTTGTTCTTTAAAGAAGGAAAATGAGTACTAAAAGGGAAAGACATGTTAAGATGTAAGTCAAAATATATAATTAGTATCTTAAAAAGTCAAGATACTATCTAGTTTATTTGTATATATTCTCACATATCATGGTTATTCCTAAAATAGTATTAGCATGTCTTTATGAAAAGAGAGAAAAAAAGTTTTTACCTGCAACTGAGTTGTAAATAATTAATTTTCATTTGTAGCTTGAGCTATTTTTAGGTGACATTGTACCCTCAAATTCTGACTATAAATTTCTAATTTGGTTATCCTATTTTCTCACTATGGTTAGCTATTTGAAACCCACGATATTGGTGAACAATCACAACAATATTCCTTTGGGAACAATTTGTTGATTTCTGTTCATTTTAAGGTTGTCTAGGAGGGATGACTTTATATATTTTCCACTGGATTTCCCCAAACACTTTTTTGCCCAAAGACTCAGCATTCTGAGAGGGGTTAGAGTTTGCAATTTCTGTGAAAAAATGTTTCACATGGATGAGGAACAAGCCACTGAGAAGGACAAACTTTCCTCTTTAATTTGTTGAATTTTACTTGTGCTCAAATTTAGCACTGCTTTAATAATCAGTGATTCTAATCATGCAGTAATTCTGTGCACATCAAAGGTCTGGCTGTTAGTGTGAATGCAGCATAATGCAAGCTGGTTACTTAAGGGCAGTTAAACTTTCTTCAGCATGTACTCTATAATATAGGCAATAAGCATTTGTTTTCTTTTCAAAAGCAGCAGTTAATTATTATAAATGTCAAATTTGTAACTGTCATAGTTATTTTGCTCCCAAATCATTTCAGCATATCGGCTTTCCGATGGCATATTTGAACACTAAAGTTATGATACATTCTTTGAGTGGAAGCCCTCACACATAAAATTGCCAATCCAGAGTCTTAGGGCTTCAGTCTATTAAGTGATAGGAAGTTACAAACTGATAAACTTATTTTAATATTATTCAACAGATAAAAATTGCTTACTTAGAAATTTTAACATAGAATGTAGGAAATAAAATTCCTTTAAAACAGTTTTAATTAAGCATTTTTGCTTAATTTTCTCTGAACACATCATGCCTACATAAAATGTAATGCCTAAAATAGATGATGCCTGTCAAACTCTTTAAACATTACATCTATTACTTGGTAAATTCTTATGATTAATATAAAATATGAGAGGCATTAGGTATTATTTAAATCTTTACAATGTGTCTTACTACAAAAATTAACTAATGAGATGCTTAGTATTTAAAATTAGGCTATATATGTGTATGTGATTCTGTATTGCTTAAGACTTATATTGAATGCTGTGTGCATATTTTTGAAAACAAAAGATTGCTAGAAAATAGACGTATAAGCATAGAACCATGTAGAGAAGAAGAGGCACCCCTTCCCCGTGTGGTCATAGCTTCCTACCTGGGGCACAGTGTCGGGAGTAGAGGACAAGCCAGCACTTGTCAGGGCATAACGTGCAACCATTCTGGGAAGCTTCACTTAACTCTGATGTGAGAGAGGGACTGAAGACTATGTTAAGGAAGATGAAGTAATAATAGAAAATGTGGAGTTGGTGTCAAGTGGGTGTTAGAGGGAAGACAAAGAGAAGTTGCCATCCTGGTGTAAGGCAGAAGAGTAGTGAGACTATTGAGAAGTGAGAGAAAGTGATGGGAAATAGGCTGGATAATTTTTATGAAAAACAGCCTAAAGGTTTAGTAACAGTATCAATAAATTCGTAGCATTGGTGTTTGGACTTTATCTCATTTGATCTACATAGAAATCATGTGAGATGTTGGCCTAAGAATACTCAGCTAAAATATTACAATGTATGAACTGGCATTCAGATCATACATTGATCTTCATCTAGATTATAGATAAAGCTCTTTTTTGACAATGCGCCACTGACTTTCAGTGAATTCTATAGAAATTGAGTTGTCACCTTGAAGGTAGTAACAAGGGTCTAGGTAGTAACAGAGATGGTAAAGGGAAGGATCCTGGAGATTTGGCCCCATGCAGAAAAGTGTAACAGTTATGTTTTCCTGATCTATGTGCAAACTTTCAAGACCTCTGTCTAAATTATCTCCTGTGCTAGTAGGGTTCTAGATGGAAACAGATGGCATAGAAAAAGTGGTAATTTTGACAGAGTTTAATAAAAAGACCAACTACAAAAATGTGGGCAGCATTTAGGACAAGCAGCAAAGGATGATGAAGTAATTTAGAGCCAGTAAGAGCAGAGGACTATGCCTCACCAGTCCTGAAAGAATAAGGAGAAAGAATACTGAAAATCAGACAGATAGCTATGGGGAAAGAAAGAGATACTGAGGGTTGCAGCTCTCAGTAAAGGGACACAGCACTGGAAGGACATACACATGTACATTAATTGACAGGAAGCTGTGGAGATAAATACCTCATCCAGCTCACTCTCCACCTTCTACTTCGCCTGCGGGTCTCTTTCATTGGCAAGATCAATCTAGAGCCAGAGGGAAGGAATTCTATTGACACAGTTCAAATAAGTAAGTCTCCCAGGCCTCAGAGCAGTGAATACATGAACGCAATAAAGATCATGTATGACAAGCCCATAGCTAACATCATACTCACCAGTGAAAAGTTGAAAACTTTTTTCCTAAGATCAGAAACAAGAGAAGGACGCCCACTCACAACACTTCTATTCAACATAGTATTGGATGCCCTAGCCAGAGCAATTAGGCAAAAGAGAGAATTAAAGATATCCAAATTGGAAAGGAAGAAGTTAAATTGTCTTTGTTTGCAGACAATGTAATTTTTTTTTAAGATGGTGTTTCGCTCTTGTCACCCAGGTTGAAGTGTGGTGGTGCAATCTTGGCTCGCTACAACCTCTGCCTCCCGGGTTCAATTGATTCTCTCTTGCCTCAGCCTCCCAAATAACTGGGATTACAGGCACCTGCCACCACGCCCAGCTAATTTTTGTATTTCTCCTAAAGATGGAGTTTCAGAAAACCTTGAATATTCCTCGAAAAAAACTGTTCGAACTCATAAATGAATTTAGTAAAGTTACATGATACCAAGGCAATATCCAAAAGAGAAATCAAGAAAATAATCCAATTTACACTTGCTACAAAAAATAAAATAAAATACTAAGGAATAAATTTAACCAAGAAGGTGAAAGATATTTACACTTAAAACTATAAAACATTAATCTAAGAAATTGAAGAAGACACTAGTAAATGGATTAGAAGAATTAATATTTTCCAGTGTTCATGCTACCCAAAATTATTTACAGATTCAATACAATCCATTCCAATGATGTTTTTCAAAGAAATAGAAAAATACAATTCTAAAATCCATATGAAACTGAGACCCCAACTAGCCAAAGCAATCTTGAGCAAAAAGAACAAATCCAGGGCCATCACAGTATCTAATTTGAAAATTTACCACAAAACTGTAGTAATCAAAACAGCATACTGCTGGCATAAAAATACACATGTAGACCAGTGGAACAGAATAAAGAGCATGAAATAAATTCATGCATTTATGATCACATTGTCTTTGACAAAGATGCCAAGAACACACAGCGGGGAAAGGACAGTTTCTTCAATAAATGGTGCTGGGAAACCTAGATACCCACATGAAGAAGAAATAAATTAGACCCTCATTTCACACCATGTACAAAAATCAATTCAAAATGAATTAAAGACTTAAATGTAGGACTCTGAAACTCTATTACAAGAAAACTTAGAGGAAAAGCTTTGTGACACTGGTCTGGGAAAATAATTTTGGAATATGACTCCAAAAGTATAGACGAGGAAAGAAAAAAAAAAAAGGACAAGTGGGATTACATCAAACTAAAAAGCTTCTGCTCAGCCAAGAGAACAATCAACAGAGTGAATAGACAACCTATAGTTTGAGAGAAAATATTTGCAAACTGTACATCTGATAAAAGGTTAGTATCCAAAATATAAAAGGAACTCAACTCAATAGCAAGAATATAAATAACCTGATTAAAAATCGACAAAAGATTTAAATAAACATTTCTCAAAAGAAGACATACATCTGGCCATCAGGTATGTGAAAAATGTTCAACATCACTAATCTTCAGGGAAATGCAAATTAAAACCACAATTAGATATCACTTTACACTGTTAAAATGGCTAATATAAAAAGAATGGTAGCAAGTGTTGACAAGGATGTAGAGAAAAGAGAACCCCTTTTAAATGTTGATAGGAATGTAAATTAATACTGTCATTATGAACAACAGTATGAAGATTTCTCAAAAGATTAAATATAGACCTGTAGCATGATCCAGCAATGCCACCATTGGATATATATCCAAAAAATATGGAATCAGTTTGATGAAATATATCTGTACTCCCATGTTCACCGAAGCATTATTCACAATAGCCAAGCTATGGAATCAACTTGTGTCAATTAACAGATCAATGTATAAAGAAAATGTGAGATATATACATAATGGACTACTGTTCACCCTTTAAAAAGAAAATCCTGTCACTTTTGACAACATAGATAAACCTGGAGAATATTATGTTAATTGAAATAAACCAGGCACAAAAAGACAAATACCACGTGATTTAACTTATATGTGGAATATAAAAGTCAGACTCGGAAACAAAGAATAAAATGGTGGTTATCAGAGGATGGAGGTGGGTGAGAGGATTAGGGAGATGTTGGTCAAATGACTTGAAATTTCATTTAGATAGGAGCAATTAGTTTAAGAGATTTATATTACATCATGGTGACTACAGTTAATAACAATGCATTCTATAAATGAATATTGCTAAAAGAGTAGATTTTAAATGTTCTTGCCACAAGAACACAATAAGTGTTTAAGGAAAGCCATATGATCTAGCCATTCCATAGTGTATACATATATCAAATATGTTTTAAACCATACACATATACAGTTTATACTTGTCAATGAAAAAATAAAATTAACAAAATACAAACATATTTATTCATATATATCATATATGAAGGTATTATATATATCATAGTAGATATGTTTGTACAGGCATTCTAAATTTCTTAGTAGACAGGCATTATATTTTGTAACTAGTTTTAGCTGAACAAGTACCTAGCACACTAACCTCTCATTAAATACTTGTTAAATAATTATAAATGAATATATTCAAGGTGGATAAATTAATGTATTCAAGATACTATAGTAAGTAATGGGATTAATTTCCTAAGACATCAATTGAAATCAATATTATTACCAAATAGTCACAATTTGTATATTTTATACACCATAGAGTGAAAATAATCATTTAGTTCATTTCTCCAGCATACATAAAATAGGCCTCAAACATATTACTAAATTCCAAGGATATCAAGTGAGCTAATCATTAGTTATTTTTGTAATAATAATCATCAGATATTTTTGGTTTTCCTTCTTCTGTGCACTTGCTATTATGCTTCTCCACTCCCTTAAATTAGGCATGGTCATGCAACTTACTTTGATCAACAAAATATGAAGATAAGCAACACTGAATTTTTCTTAGTAGAAGCACTTAGGAGGCAGTGGTCAATTTGCCACCTTTCTCTACCTTTTGCCCTGGCAGTTTATGATGATGCTAATTGTAAAGCCTTCTTGAAGGTGAACAGTGTAGAACAGAGCCCCTGACTACCTGACATGGCACATGCTACATGGATTTCTGATAATACACAATTTCTTCTTTGTAAATTAGAGACAATAAGACCAACCACATCCAGATGTGAAGATTTAATGCTCTTAACAAAGTGATTGGCACATGAGTGTGCAAAACATGATTTTTATAATAATTATTAGTAATATTACATAGGCTGTCATAATTTCATTGACAGAGATGATAATAGATTGGGCAGTGGGCTTGGGCACAGCTAACCTGGAGAAAGCAGGAAAGAACTACAAGCTGAAGTGACCTGCAAACTACCCTGGGCTGTCAGAACAGGGATGCCCTGGGGAAGGGAAAAGATTCTGTAATGCTGACCTTTCCAATTCATATCCCGTTATGTTTTCAGCCTTTAAACATTAAGGAGTATCTAAGTTTACTCATCAAACCTATAAATAGAGTGAGGGCATAAGCTAATTCAGGCCTGCAAAGCAGAGGCAAGGGACAATTAGCGGGGCTGTAAGTATAACCATTATGTGTAAAGGCTGCCTTGTCCCTGGTGATTAAAGTACATTTCTAACTCTGCTGAATACATTTTTGTAGTATAAGAATTTGTCCATCTAAGTGTTTATGGACGTATTTTTATGCCTTTCAATGCAATATCCTAATGCAGATTCAGGATATATTGGAATAGGAGTAAAAGAATGAACATGACTTGCAACTCTGATCTCAGTACCTTATATTAGGGGGTATGCTTTTTTGGGGACACCACCTCCTAAATTTCTGGTTCTGGGCATAGCAAGTTGACAAGAAAGATCCTCTGAATTATCTGATTATCTTTTTCTCTTCTTTCTCCAAAGAAGGGGAGAAAAAAAGAGTGACAGAGAACAACTGTATTTTCTATTTGCCATGCATCATTAAATATATTTTTTGTAGGCAACCACCAATTGTCTTCTACACACTGAAGTAGGCTATGGAATCGGACTGCCTCAGATAATGTTTCAAATTTGTCACTTGTTTTGTGGGCAGATTCACACCTTTAAACCTCAGTTTTCTTTTCTGAAAATGAAGAATAATAAGTATACCCTCCTCACAGAGATATAGGAAAAATGAAATGAGCCAGCCATGCTCATAATCTCCATAAATGTTAATTAACTCAAATGGCTATGAGTTTTCAAGTCATCATGTGGTATTACATGCAGTGTTTAATTATAAGATTTCCATTTAACAGTTAAGGACAGAGTAACTGGAATTCTCTTACACTGCTGGCAAAAATCTAAAATGATATAACCACTTTGGAGAATAGTTTGACAGTTTCTTATAAATTAACATACACTTGCCATATGACCAAACAGTTCCACTCCTAGGTATTTACTAGGGAGAAATGAAAATATATACCCTTCACAAATATCTGGCTTCATTATTCATAACAGGTTTATTCATAATAGACAAAAATTAAACTCAATAAATGGACATCACCTGGTAAATGAATGAACAGTCATGGTAAATCCATAAAGTGCAGCATTACTCAGAAATAAAAAGGAACTAACTACTGATATATGCAACAGCACAAATAAATCTCAAAAAATTATGTTAAGTGAAAGAAATCAGACTAAAAAACTACATATTAGATTATTTCATTCACTCAACATTCTAGAAAGGGCAACATTATAGAGATAAAACCAGACATCTAAGAAGTAAGGGGACAGGGATTGACTACAAATAGTAGAGAAGTTTTTTGGGTGATACAAGTGTTCTTAGTTTTACTATGGTGGTGGCTATAGGACCATGTATATTTGCTGAAGCACCTCTAACTGTACACTTAACATAAGTGAATTTTATTGTATATAGATTGTATCTTAATCTGAAAAAAAAGCAGTTATAATGGAAACCTCTAGGTAATAAGAACACTAGAAATTAGTCAAGAATTGCAACCCAGAAAATAATTCTAGAAGGAGAAAATCAGAAGTTGGATATTGAGTGTTTAGCCTCCCTGTTAATGGTAGTAGACACTGGACATTTGAGCCTGTCATTAGGATTTGGTGATAGCAAACTAAGTCAAGATGTGAATTAAAAGAACAACCTTTCTTCAGGCCTATATCCATGATGAACATAGATGCAAAAATCTTCAATAAAATACTGGCAAACTGATTGCAACAGCACATCAAAAAACTTATCCACCATGATCAAGTAGGCTTCATCCTGAGGATGCAAGGCTGGTTCAATATATACAAGTCTATAAACGTAATTCACCACATAAACAGAACCAAAGACAAAAACCACATGATAATCTCAATAGATGCAGAGAAGGCCTTTGACAAAATTCAACAGCCTTTTATGCTAAAAACCCTCAATAAACTAGGTATTGATGGAACATATCTCAAAATAATAAAAGCTGTTTACAACAAACCCACAGCCAATATCATACTGCATGGGCAAAAACTGGAAGCATTCCCTTTGAAATCTGGCACAAGGATGCCCTCTCTCACCACTCCTATTCAATATAGTATTGGAAGTTTTAGCCAGAGCAATCAGTCAAGAAAAAGAAATAAAAGGTATTCATTTAGGAAAGGAGGAAGTCAGATTGTCTCTATTTGCAGACAACATGATGGTATATTTAGAAGACCCCATCATCTCAGCCCAAAATCTCCTTAAACTGATAAGCAACTTCAGCAAAACCTTAGAATACAAAATCAATGTGCAAAAATCACAAGCATTCCTATACACCAATAACAGACTTAAAGAGAGCCAAATCAAGAAAGAACTGCCATTCACAATTGCTACAAAGAGAATAAAATACCTAGGAATACAACTAACAAAGAATGTAAAGGACCTCTTCA